>SJYC01128391.1:0-12547 GCA_006408675.1 Madoqua kirkii | reverse complement strand
TGCTAAGCTACTTATTTGAAAAAACACAAAAGTTTCTAAAATTACATTTAAAAATATAAATTCATCTTTTTTATAGTAGAAACAATATGAATATTGTACAATATTAAATTTTATACATTTCAATATGACCTTTGACAAGTTAATTCACTTGCCTTAGCTTAAGTTTGGAATTTATAAATTGCAACCAATTATAACCTCTCAATACCTTTGCTCTGAAAATTAAATGGAATAACAATGCCTAGGACAGAGGATTTTAATTATTTGTTCTTTACTTTGGAAAGTATTATAATCAAAATGTTTATTTCTTGGGTTTAATGTTAGTTTTAAGTTGGCTTAAAACTCAACATTCAAATAACTAAGTTCATGGCATCTGATCCCATCATCTCATGGCAAATAGATGGGGAAACACCAAAATAGTGAAAGAGTTTATATTGTTGGGTTCAAAACTTACTGAGGTCAGTGACTGCAGTCATGAAATTAAAAGATGTTTCCTCCTTGGAAAGAAAGCTATGACTAACCTAAACAGTGTATTAAAAAGCAGAGACATCACTTTGCCAACAGAGGTCTGTCTAGTCAAAGCTATGCTGTTTGGTTTTTGTTTTTGTTTTTGTTTTTGTTTTTTCCAGTACTCAGTTACAGATATGAGTTGGACCATAAAAGAAGGCTGAACACCAAGGGATTGATGATTTTGAATTGTGGTGCTGGAGGAAACTCTTGAGCATCCCTTGGACAGCAAGAAGATGAAACCAGTCAATCCTAAAGGAAATGAACTGAGTATTCACTGGAAGAACTGATGCTGAAGTTGAAGTTCCAATACTTTAACCACCTGAGGCAAAGAGACAACTTTGGAAAAGACCTTGATGCTGGGAAAGGCTGAGAGCAGGAGGAGAAGGAGATGACAAAGGATGTGATGGTTTGATAGAATCACTGATTCAATGGACATAAATTTAACCAAACGCCTGGAGATAATGAAGGACAAGGAAGCCTGGCCATGTTGAAGTCTTTGATGTGTGTGTAGGGGTGCTTCTCAAAGAACTGGACATGACTTAGTGATTGAAGAACAAGTGTTATCAATCAGACTTTTAGTTGCTCTACTTAACTTCCTCAAATCAGTCAAACTTATATTCAAAACACTGAAAGAGTTCTCTGAAAGTCACTGGTCTAGTTCTCTGTTCAGTCCTGTTAGTGAAACTTGTTTTCTATATTGTCATGTGATGTATTTAATACATCTAAATTAACATCAACTTATTTGTCACACTTCCCATTGAAATTCTATTTGCATTTATACTTTTTTGGAGCCTGCGGTTACATTTTCATGAAGCACAAGTTTTACTTTAACAAAACTGTTTAGAGCACACAAAATCATATATTCTCACATATAGAGGTTGAACTTTTCAAAAAAGAAAGCAACATTATTCTCCAAAATTTTCAAAATTTGCTTTCCTGTATTTTTTTTTAAGTAAAGGTGGCGTTATCATTATACTAATAGTTTTCTGACACTGTTTGCACTGTTTCTCCATCTATTTCCCATGAAGTGATGCGGCCAGATGCCATGATCTTCATTTTCTGAATGTTGAGCTTTATGCCAACTCTTTCGCTTTCTTCTTGCACTTTTATCAAGAGGCTTCTTCTTCACTTTCTGCCATAAGCATGGTATCATCTGCATATATGAGGTTATTGATATTTCTCCCAGCAATCTTGATTCCAGCTTGTGTTTCTTCCAGTCCAGCATTCCTCATGTTGTACTCTGCATATAAGTTAAATAAGCAGGGTGACAGTATACAGCCTTGACGTACTGCTTTTCCTATTTGGAATCAATCTGTTCTTCCATGTCCAGTTCTAAGTGTTGCTTCCTGACCTGCATATAAATTTCTCAAGAGGCAGGTTAGGTGGTCTGGTATTCCCATCTCTTGAAGAATTTTCCACAGTTTATTGTGATTCACACAGTCAAAGGCTTTGGCATAGTCAATAAAGTAGAAGTAGATGTTTTTCTGGAACTCTCTTGCTTTTTCCATAATCCAGCAGATGTTGGCAATTTGATCTCTGCTTCCTCTGCCTTTTCTAAAACCAGCTTGAACATCAGCGAGTTCATGGTTCACGTATTGCTGAAGCTTGGCTTGGAGAATTTTGAGCATTACTTTATTAGCGTGTGAGACGAGTGCAATTGTGCAGTAGTATGAGCATTCTTTGGCATTGACTTTCTTTGGAATTGAAATGAACACTGACATTTTCCAGTCCTGTGGCCACTGCTGAGTTTTCCAAATTTGCTGGCATATTGAGTGCAGCACTCTCAAAGCATCATCTTTCAGGATTTGAAACAGCTCCACTGGAAGTCCATCACCTCCACTAGCTTTGTTGGTAGTGATGCTTTCTGAGGCCCACTTGACTTCACATTCCAAGATGTCTGGTTCTAGATGAGTGATCACATCATCATGATTATCTGGGTCGTGAAGATCTTTTTTGTACAGTTCTTTCATGTATTCTTGCCTTCTTAATATCTTCTGCTTCTATTAGATCCATACGATTTCTGTCCTTTATCGAGCTTATCTTTGCATGAAATGTTCCCTTGGTATCTCTAATTTTTTTGAAGAGATCTCTAGTCTTTCCCATTCTGTTGTTTCACTCTATTTCTTTGCATTGATCACTGAAGAAGGCTTTCTTATCTCTTCTTGTTATTCTTTGGAACTCTGCATTCAGATGCTTATATCTTTCCTTTTCTTTTTTGCTTTTCACCTCTCTTCTTTTCACAGCTATTTGTAAGGCCTCCCCAGACAGCCATTTTGCTTTTTTGCATTTTTTTTCCATGGGGATGGTCTTGATCCCTGTCTCTCGTACAATGTCACAAACCTCTGTCCATAGTTCATCTGGCACTCTATCTATCAGATCTAGGCCCTTAAATCTATTTGTCACTTCCACTGTATAATTGTAAGGAATTTGATTTAGGTCATACATGAATGGTCTAGCTGTTTTCCCTACTTTCTTCAATTTGAGTCTGAATTTGGCCAGAAGAAGTTAATGATCTGAGCCACAGGCAGCTCCTGGTCTTGTTTTCATTGACTGTATAGAGCTTCTCCATCTTTGGCTGCAAAGAATATAATCAATTTGATTTTGGTGTTGACCATCTGGTGATGTCCATGTGTAGAGTCTTCTCTTGTGTTGTTGAAAGAGAGTGTTTGCTATGACCAGTGCATTTTCTTGGCAAAACTCTACTAGTCTTTGCCCAGCTTCATTCCACATTCCAAGGCCAAATTTACCTGTTACTCCAACCACAGTCAGCTCCTGGTCTTGTTTTTGTTGACTGTATAGAGCTTCTCCATCTTTGGCTACAAAGAATATAATCAATCTGATTTCAGTGTTGACCGTCTGGAGATGTCCATGTGTAGAGTCTTCTCTTGTGTTGTTGGAAGAGAGTGTTTGCTATGACCAGTGCATTATCTTGGCAAACTCTATTAATCTTTGCCCTGCTTCATTCTGCATTCCAAGGCCGAAATTGCCTGTTACTCCAGGTGTTTCCTGACTTCCTACTTTTGCATTCCAGTCCCCTGTAATGAAAAGGACAACTTTTTTGGGTGTTAATTCTAAAAGGTCTTGTAGGTCTTCATAAAACCGTTCAATTTCAGCTTCTTCAGTGTTACTGGTTGAGGCATAGACTTGAATAACTGATATTAAATGGTTTGCCTTGGAGATGAACAGAGATCATTCTGTCGTTTTTGAGATTGCATCCAAATACTGTATTTCAGACTCTTTTGTTGACCATGATGGCTACTCCATTTCTTTGAGGGATTCCTGCCAGAATGTCGTCCACTGGAGAATGTAATGGCAAGCCACTTTAGTATTCTTGCGTTTAAAACCCATGAACAGTATGAAAAGGCAAAATGATAGGATACCAAAAGAGGAACTCCTCAGGTCATTAGATGCCCAATATGCTACTGGAGATCAGTGGAGAAATAACTCCAGAAAGGATGAAGGGATGGAGCCATAGCAAAAGCAATACCCAGTTGTGGATGTGACTGGTGATAGAAGCAAGATTCAATGCTGTAAAGAACAATATTCCATAGGAACCTGAGATGTCAGGTCCATGAATCAAGGCAAATTGAAAGTGGTGAAACAAGAGATGGCAAGAGTGAACGTCTACATTCTAGGAATCAGCAAACTAAAATGGACTGGAATGGGTGAATTTAACTCAGATGACCATTATATCAAGATAAACGGTCCCAATATTACTAAATAAGATTGACTATTTCATTAAGGTGGAATTTGTTAGATTTGTCAAAGAGAAACTTTTCTTTCAAGTTTTCTTTATAATAACTACTTTTATCTCTCCTTAGTTTTAGATGTTAGATTCTTATTCTTTTATATTTTTACTTTGGTTTTCATTTATAAAGATACAGTTCTCTATCTGATGTTATTAACTATTACCCTATGAATTCTTCAGCAAATTTCATAGTTCTACTTTTTCCATTTTTTATCTTTAAACTTCCCGAAATTAACATTTGTGACTGAAGAGAGTCATAGATCTAATTCATTGTCAAAGAGATAATCAACATTTCCAGCTTTCCAGGTGTATGTATGTGCTCAGTTGCTCAGTCGTTTCTGATTCTTTGGAGTCACATGGACTGTAGCCTGCCAGGTTCCTTTGTCCATGGAATTTTCCAGATGAGAATACTGGAGTGGGTAGCCATTTCCTCTTCCAAGGGATTTCCCCACTCAGGAATCAACCCCAAGTCTCTTGTATCTCCTGCATTTGCAATAGATTCTTTACCACTAGAGCCACCTGGGAAAAATTATATACTTTTTTGCCATTTGATCACTCACCTGGAACCAGACATTCCGGAGTGTAAAGTCTAGTGGGACTTAGGAAGCATTACTATCAACAGAGCTAGTGGAGGTGATAGAATTCCAGTTGAACTATTTCAGATCCTAAAAGATGATGCTGTGAAAGTGCTACATTAAATATGCCAGTATATATGGAAACTCATCAGTGGCCCCAGGGCTGGAAATAGTTTTAATTCCAATCCTAAAGAAGGGCAATGCTAAAGAATGTTCAAATTACCATACAGTTGCACTCATTTCATATGTTAGCAAAATCATGCTCAAAATTCTTCAAGCTAGACTTCAGCAGTACATGAAATAAGATATTCCAGATGTAAAAACTGGATTTCGAAAATCTAGATGAACCGTGATCAGATTGCCAGCACATCCGGGGATCATCGAAAAATCAAGGGAATTAAAACACACACACACACAT
Organism: Madoqua kirkii; assembly: GCA_006408675.1. Classification (NCBI taxonomy): domain Eukaryota; kingdom Metazoa; phylum Chordata; class Mammalia; order Artiodactyla; family Bovidae; genus Madoqua; species Madoqua kirkii. The sequence goes on along the minus strand of SJYC01128391.1, from coordinate 7,299 downwards.
ATATTTATGCTTCATTGACTATGCTAAAGACTTTGACTGTGTAGATCACAACAAACTGTGGAATATTCTTAATGAGATGGGAATACCAGACCACATTACTTGCCTCCTTAGAAACCTGTGTGCCTTTAGAAGCAACAGTTAGAACTGGACATGTAACAACTGCACTAGTTCAAAACTGGGAAAAGAGTACATCAAGACTGTATACTGTCACTGTGCTTATTTAATTTATATGCCGAGTACATCATACAAAATTCTGGACTGAATAAAACACTATCTGAAATCAAGATCGCCAGATAAATATCAACAACCTAAGATATGCAGATTATACCACTCTAATGGCAGAAAGTGAAGAGAAACTAAAGAGCCTCTAGATGAAGGGGAAACAGGAGAGTGAAAAAGCTGGCTTAAAACTCAGCTTTCAAAAAGGAAGATCATGACATCTGAACCTATCATTTAATCGCAAACAGATGGGGAAAAAATGGAAACATTGTCATACTTCATTTTCTTTGGCTCTAAAATCAATGTGGACATTGACTACAGCCACAAAATTAAATACGCTTGATCCTTGGAAGAATAGCTATGACAAACCTAGACAGTGTATTAGAAAGCAGAAGTCCATCTAGTCAAAGCTATGTTTTTACCAGTAGTCATGTGTGGATATGATTGTAGAAACATAAAGAAGGTGGAATGCTGAAGAACTGATGCTTCTAAATGGTACTGCTGGAGAAGATTCTTGAGAATCCCTTAGATAATAAGATATCAAACCGGTCAATCCTAAAGGAGGTCAACCCTGACTATTCATTGAAAGTACTGATGCTTAAGCTGAAGCTTCAATACTTTAGCCATCTGATGTGAAAACCCTGTTTATTGGAAATGACCTTGATTCTGGGAAAGACTGAGGGCAGGAAGAGAAGGGTGAAACAGATGATGACATGGTTGGATAGCATCACTGACTTAATGGACATGAGTTTCAGCAAACAGGGAGATAGTGAAGGACAGAGAAGCCTGGTGTACTGCAGTCCATGGGGTCACAAAGAATCAGACACAACTTAAGATTGAACAACAAAAAATTTCTAAAATGTATTTCTTAGTGCTTTATAATATTTTGTTATTCTAAATAGTGTATTATAAAATTATGTTTCATAAATACTTGCTGCTAGCTTAGAAGTATGCAGACTTTTCCAGTAGCTCAGCTTGTAAAGAATCCACCTGGAATGAAGGAGACCCTAGTTCAATTCCTGGATCAGGAAAATACCCTGGGGAAGGGCTCAGCTACCCACTCCAGTATTCATGTGCTTTCTTGGTGGCTCAGACTATAAAGAATCTGCATGCAATGTAGGAGACCAGGGTTTGATCCCTGGGTTGAGAAGATATTCTGGAGAAGGACATATCAACCTCACCCCAATATTCTTGCCTAGAGAACCCCCATGGACAAAAATCCTGGTGGGCTACAGTCTGTGGGGTCGCAAAGTGTCAGACATGACTGAGGGACTAAGGACACATACACAGAAGTATCCATTTTTAGTATTAGCTTAATTTTATGTCCAGAAAACGGTTATCTTATTAATTTTAATAAATTTCATGCTTTCTAGTGCTTTCTACTTTGAAAGTCATCTATGAAAAACTATAACTTTCTTACTTTCTAATATTTCTATCTTGTTTTACTTGCCTTATTTTGCTGACTAGATCTCCATGAAATTTCTGAATAGGCTTGAAAACAGAGGGCATCTTTAACATGTTCCTGATTTTACCTGAAAACCTACTTATATTTAACATATTATATAGATTTTGAAAGATATCCTTTACCAGAATAACAATATTCCTTTTTATTCTTAGTTTGCTAATGTGGTATTAATTTTTTAATAAACTAGAAATATATTTTGAATAGTATCACATTCCTTATCTAACAAGAAATTAATTCCTTCTTTCAATTATTTTGATGAAACACTGTAGTAAGTAATTTTCTGTAAACACAACATAATGATGATGTACTCATCTTATAGGCATTGCTGTTGTTCAGTTGCTCAGTCATGTCCAGCTCTTTGCGACCCTATAGACTGCAGCTTGCCAGGCTTCCTGTCCTTCACCATCTCCCAAAAGCTTGCTCAAATTTGCATCCACTGAGTCTGTGATACCATCCAACCATCTCATCCTCTGTCATCCCGTTTTCCTCCCTTGAAAAGCATGTCTTAAATTTGTTAAGAAGAGCTGAACATATTTATGAATAGGATTTATCTATAATTTCCTTATGTGTTCTGCTGATATATGGGAGAATAGATAAGGAATATGATTTTTGCTTGTTTTCTAGGAATTTTGTATAAGTTTGAAATTTTAAAGATATTTTTAAAAAATCTCATGAAAATATGGGCCTGGTATATTATTCTGGATAAATTATTTTACAGATCACATTAAAAAAAAAAACTATAACATTATTTCAGGTTTAATACTTCCTTTTTAAATGGGATTGATAATTTTTATTCTTTTCCAGAAAATTGTTTATGTTTTCTAAGTCTTTAAATCAATTGCAAATATCTACATAGACTAGAGGAGAGAGATCAAAGAGAATGGCTGAGTTTCTCCAGAAAAAGAAAAATGATATGTATGCACAAACACACACATGAAGAATGCCTCCAAAAGTTTTATCGCTGAAACCAGTGATTATGCTATTGTACATGACAGAGGGATTTAGCAAGTGTGATTAAATGGATTAGAGAATTTATTCTGAATTATCTTGGATAATATCACCACATTTCATATTAGAAGGTTATAGAAGGAGTCAAATTTAGAGCAGTGGAATATGTAACAGCAGAAGCAAGAGACTGAAATCATGTTATGATAAACAAAGCAATGCCACAAACCTATAGCAGTTGGAAGAAGCAAGAAATAGGTCATCCCTAGGAATCTTCAAGAAAGCAACTGGCCAACACCTTCATTTTAGCTCCATGAGACTTATTTTGGATTCCAGATCTCCCAAAAAATAAAAAAATCAAAAACAAAAAATTAAAGCCATAGAGTTGTTGCAATAGTTTAAACAACAATAGGAAACCAGTGTAGATTTTGGCACTGAAAGGGGGATCCTTATGTAACAGACATTTAAAAATGGAGAAGTAGCTTTGGAATTAGTTAATGTATCAGTTCAGTTCCTTTCAGGCACTCAGTCATGTCCAACTTTTTGAGACCCCATGGACTGCAGCACGCCAGGCCTCCCTGTCCATCACCAACTCCCAGAGCTTACTTAAATTCATGTCCATTGAGTTGGTGATGCCATCCAACCATCTCATCTGCTGTCCCTTTCTTCTCCTGCCTTAAATTTTCCCAGAATCAGGATCTTTTCAAATGAGTCAATTCTTCCCAAAGTACTGGAGTTTCAGCTTCAGCACCAGTCCTTTCAATGAATATTCAAGACTGATTTCCTTTAGGATGGACTGGTTGTATCTCCTTGCAGTTCAAGGGACTCTAAAGAGTCATTTCCAACACCACAGTTCAAAAGCACCAATTCTTCTGTGCTCAGTGTCTTTATAATCCAACTCTCAAATCCATACATGACTACTGGAAAAACCTTCGCTTTGACTAGCTGGACCTTTGTTGGCAAAGTAATGTCTCTGCTTTTTTAAATGTTGTCTAGATCAAGGGTCTCTTAATTTCATGGATACAGTCACCATCTGCAGTGATTTTGGAGCCCCTCAAAATAAATTCTGTCACTGTTTCCCCATACATTGCCATGAAGTGATGGAACCAGATGCTATGATCTTAGTTTTCTGAATGTTGAGTTTTAAGCCAACTTTTGAGTGAAAAAAATTAGTATATAGGACCTGGAATAACATTGAGTATTAAAAAATATATTTTTTGATTAAACTGTTATTAGAAATATAGTTACTGAAAACTGTTAGTGTGGGTTCAGAAGGAAATAATATTCCTAGTAGATGATGCACAAATCTTGAAGCATTGTCAGTGATCAGTCAGATGAAACTGAGAATCACACTTAAAAAAACAAAACAAAATTATATTTTCATAGAAAACTTCCACATCTTCAAAATAGAAACCAGGCACCACCCTCTGAAGGTAGCAGATAAATTTGCATTCCTATAGGGTTAGGGTGTAGTGGGTTACAACTAAGAAAGGAATTTATTTAGCCTAAGGTTAACATGATTAATCTTAAAGGTTAATACTTATTTCTCCTATATGCTAGTTATATTCATTATAAGGGCAAAGAATATGGAGATTTAGCAGCAAACATCAGCCCACCAAATGAAAACCCATCACCAATGTTCCCCTTAAGATCTATTTAGTCTTAAGATAGTGATAAAGTTACATTTTTACATAGCAAGGACACAGTGATTTGTAACAAAGTACAGTGATCTATAACAAAAGAGAAAATTCATTAACTCAAAAGGTCTAGTATTGCTATCAAAAACTACTATATTTCCTTTTCTATATTCCAAATACATTGATTAATATATTCCCAGGTGCCTAAGGATATGGAGGCCTGGCAGCAATCATTGACTCAACAATGAAAAAAGCCCTATGCTAATTAAGACTTTCAAAATACCCCAAACTCTCTGTGCTGTTTATGGTTGAGAAGTTGCCACACAAGCTAGTCTGTCAACAGAGAGGTTTGACCTGAGACACCCTTGTCACACCCAGGGCAGGGAATTAGCAGTAATTATTGGCACAACAAATGAAAACTGTTCACCAATATAATTCCTAACCAACCCACTATACTAATAATTTCTAACTTCTCAAAAGAATTTGCCATTAGTAAGTCTTATATGCAGAGTACATCATGAGAAACGCTGGACTGGAAGAAACACAAGCTGGAATCAAGATTGCCGGGAGAAATATCAGTAACCTCATATATGCAGATGACACCACCCTTGTGGCAGAAAATGAAGAGGAACTAAAAAGCTTCTTGATGAAAGCGAAAGAGGAGAGCGAAAAAGTTGACGTAAAGCTCAACATTCAGAAAACGAATATCATGGCATCCGGTCCCATTACTTCATGGGAAATAAATGGGGAAACAGTGGAAACAGTGTCAGACTTTTTTGGGGGGGCTCCAAAATTACTGCGGATGATGACTGTAGCCATGAAATTAAAAGACGCTTACTCCTTGGAAGAAAAGTTATGACCAACCTAGATAGTATATTCAAAAGCAGAGCTATTACTTTGCCGACTAAGATTCAACTTCTATAACTGACTGGAAAGCAGGATATATATATGTATATATATATATATTTTTAAGTCGCTCAGTCGTGTCCGACTCTTTGCGACCCCGTGGATGTAGACTACCAGGCTTCCACGTCCATGGGATTCTCCAGGCAAGAATACTGGAGTGGGTTACCAGCTGACATTAAATACTGAAGGTTAGGGCTCAAAAGAAAATGCAGAATATATTGAAAACAAACCTAAGGGAAGTAGATACTGGCTATAATATAGTGGCAGAAATCTTGAATTGCAACTTACTAGTAATGTACCAACTAAGTGATTAAGGGTTACTAAAATTAACTATTCATAAAGTTTAGCACATTCATTGATGATTTTAACCCATGTTCCAAAACAAGGTTGACTGACAAGGAGCAAGACTATATTGATGTATGTACACCTGCAAGCCACAGAAGTATCAAAACAGTCTGTTTGCTGGTAAGTTATAGAAAGCAATATCCTCAAAGATTAAATAACATAGTATTATACTCCAGACTGCTCAGAGTTTCCATGATACTCAGGGTAGCTTGCTCATTCTCCAGCCATTTCCTTATTAAGTAGCTCCAGGTTCTACTTTCACTACAGAGACAAAGTAACTTACAAGGGATTTACTCTAAGAATGTATTTATGAAATGAGCTTCTTCGTCTGTATGAGGTGATGGATGTTGACTCTTGGAGGTAAAGAGTGCTTTGACTGGCCATCTAACATTGCATTAAAGAATAGATGCTTTGATGTGAGGAACACACATGAGTTTTAATACTGGTATTATCATTTTTTTAAGTATCATATTTCTACTCTATAAGTGAAGATAAGAACAATTACCCCCTGAAGTTTTGGAGTTAAAGGAGAAAAGTTGTGTAAATCACCCAGCACATTACCCAAGACACATCTGGTAAATGTAAGTTAAGAAGAAATCTTGTTTTCCTGTGGTAAACCTTCTTGAGACTCTTGTGCAGCTGAAGTTACTGGTTCTACTTAAAGAGAACTTCAGGCACCTAAATATATTGAACTCACTGAAAGTTCTATGAAAATGAGCTATTTAATGTATCTTAAATCTGTCTCAGCTATTCTCCTTTTTGACCCAAAATGACATGGCTCAGATGCTCATGGGGAAGGGCTGACTGATAGTTATTTACCTCTAGTTTTTAACAAGGTCATCATCCTACAGCTCTACTAATGGGTGGCACCAGCCTGAAGGACAAGGCCATACCGTATGGCATCTGTGCTCATTACGAAGTCCCAAGCTACCATGCCAAGTGTCACCAGCACTGATATTAAATTTTCCCTTCTGAAAGACAAATAAAAAAGAGTAGGAAACAGGAAAGAAAAGTATTTTTATACTTATGAGAAGTATATAATAAAGTAAATGGAAGTTAATTCAGCATGTTAAAAGATCAGAGTCAAAAGTTAATTTTAATAATGATATATCTGACTTTCTTAATATGACATGAAATAATATTACTGTGTTTCTGCCAATTTCACAGCAGTGGATAGCCTTGGGTTTAGATTGAAAGAACAAATATTAATAGATAAGACTCCGTGTTTAGGAAATAATTAGTAAGGAGTCATTGTGGTTCATTTGTTCAATTTATCTAGCTATTAATTCAACCCCAAGTTAAGAATAAGAACAGAATGGGTCCAAATTAATATTCTAGAAGTAGTTCAGTATGGCAGAGACTAGTAATTGTATATGCTTAGAGTAAGGCGGGCATACCCAAATCAGGGAATGTTCAGAGAACAAGGTTAAGATCAGAACCAAGTGAAGGAAGATAAAACAGGATAGCAGACAGTTAAATAAGTAAGTGACCTAAGTCCTAGGCAGTAGTCTTAAAAAAAAATCACAATAGAGTGTGCAGGGAGGAAAAATCAAGCAAAATATATTAAAGTTATAACCACTGTACCAATAAAAGAAAAGGAAATTAATTCATGTTAATAGAAAAAAACTTATACTTCAACCTCATAAACTTTTTATTATTGCTGATAAGTTGACAGCCAGTTGTGGTTAACTGGTTAATTTTTAGAGATTAAGTAGTTGTGAATATTTGAAATGTGCTGGATGGCAAAAAGCTATAGTGTAGTAGGAACAGAAAGAGTCTAAT
>SJYC01128388.1:0-37717 GCA_006408675.1 Madoqua kirkii | reverse complement strand
CCAATTCTCTTTTAGTTTATTGAAAGCCCTTCCCACTCTGCAGGGGTTTAGAGATATAAGTAGATGTTTGCCTCTCCCCAGGACCCCAAAATGGCATTCCTTTTGGATAAATCTTTTACGATTCTCTTATCTTAGTCCAATCATTTCATTTAAAAGGGTTGTGCCTTTCCCATACCAGCTCTTGTTTCATTTTTCATGGAAAGAAATTCTCTTATTTTTCTGTAGTAGAGGGGATTTTGACCTTAAAGGAGGCAGAAAACAAGTCTAAAACCTAAGAGGTTTCTTAGAGTGTAGCTATGAATTACACTGGATAGTAACCATGGAAGAGTATTTAGAATTACACTCGTGTTTTTCCTCATCCCATACCTGACAAATGAATTGATAGATGTAACACAATCCATTTTATTTCTGGTTAACAGATGGTGTGTTCCAATTAGATCCTGGTACATTTTGAATTGTGATAGGTCTACTGGAAGGGAAATTTGTGGTGTCTCAATCATGAAAATAAAACTATTCTAAATTCCTTCTTGAATGACATGCTCCTTTTCATTCCTATTGTGTGTGGAATCTTTATCAAAATTGTCTTGCATATACACATATTCACACATACGTATTACATAGTTTAAATTGTCAAAGCATTGTAGGAAAGAGCTACATATTTCATTATATTAGGCATGGCACTTACTGAGAACAACATTGAAAAATTAAATCAGTTTACAATTTATTAGGGAAGGAAGACAAGTTATAAACATGAGTTATAGGCATTTAAACTGTGGGAATATAAGTGAACACCAGCTGGACAACTTAATCTTTGAAAACATTTGATTTAATCCAGAATATGCTGATAACCAGTTTTTAAGTTGGCAGTTTATTGGTACTAGGTTAAAAGATGATTATTTTAAAGTGTGTATACCTTTTCTATGTATTTTGAATTATCTATTTTAAAAGCTTAGTTTTTAGAAGCGCATGTACCATGACATAATTGTCTTGTTTCAGTAATAATAATTAAAAATATAAAAATTCAGATTTTTTTCATTTAAATATTTTTTCTTTAATTTGTGCAATGATGTGTTTCTGCCATACAACAATGCAGATCAGCCATAATTATATATAGATCCCCTTCCTCCTTAGACTCCGTTCCCTCCCCCTTATCCCATCCCTCCAGGTTATCACAGAGCTCCACACTGGGCTCTCTGTACTGCACAGCGACTTCTCACCAGCTCTCCATCTCACACCTAACAGAGTATATCTGTTTGATGCTCCCATCTCCATTCATCCCACTCTCTTCCACTACCATTGTGGCCACAAGCTCACTCTTGAAATCTGCATCTCCATTTCTTTCCTGAAAATACGTTCATCAATACCATTTGCTTTTTCAGATTCCATATATATGTGTTAGTATATATACATGTTTTTCTCTTTCGTATTTACTTCACTCTGTTTAACAGGCTTTAGGTTCATGCATCTTACTAAAACTGATGCTTAGATATGGCCCCTATTATTTCTTCCTAATAGAGACAGTGAAATAAATACAATAATGAAATTAGCATGTCAGATTTCCTGGTGAAATACCATTCTTTATAATATATGTGTTCGTATAAGACCTAAAATAATGATTTAGATACTTCATAACCACAAATTTGCATTTTGCCTAACAAAATGGATTAAAAGATATAAACAAGAAACCATATATAAAACATCATAAAACTAAAGATGTATTCCCCATCAAGGATCACAGCTTTGTCATAGTGAAGGGGCTTGTGTAACTCAGTGAAATAATGAGCCATGCCTTGCAGGACCACCCAAGATGGACCAGTCATAGTGAGGAGTTCTGACAAAACATGGTTCATTGGGGGAGGAAATGGCAACCCACTTCAGTATTCTTGCCAGGAGAACCCAATGAACAGTATGAAAAGGCAAAAAGTTATGACACCTGAGGGTTCAGTTCAGTTCAATTCAGTCGCTCAATTGTGTCCGATTCTTTGCAATCCCATGAATCACAGAACGCCAGGCTTCGCTGTCCATCACCAACTCCTGGAGTTCACTCAGACTCATGTCCATCGAGTCTGTGATGCCATCCAGCCATCTCATCCTCGGTCGTCCCCTTCTCCTCCTGCCCCCAGTCCCTCCCAGAATCAGAGTCTTTTCACTTAGATTTATTTCTAGAGATTATATTCTTCTTGATGCAATTGTAAGTGAGATTATTTTCTTAATTTCTATTTATGATAGTTCATTGTTTTATGTAGAAATACAACAGATTTCAATATATTAATTTTGAATTCTGCAACTTTACTGAATTCATTCTAATAGTTTTTTTGATTTATTAAGCTTTTCTATATATGACATCATATCATCTGCAATGACAGTTTTACTATCTCCCTTCCAATAGGATTCCTTTTTTTCCTTTTCTTCTCTGATTACCTTGGCTAGAACATCCAGTACTATGTTGAAATAAAGTTTAAGAGTGGGCATTGTAGTCTTGTTGATTTCAGAGGAAATGCTTTTAGTTTTTCACCATCGAGTATAATTTTGGCTATAAGTTTGTCACATAATGGCTTCCATTATACATATGTGTTTTGTTGAGAGTGTTGGTTTTCTTTTTATAAAGGAATGTTGAATATCATTGAAATCTTTGCACCAATTTGTTTATGTGGTGTATCACACTGATTTATAGATTCAAGCATACTTGAATCCCTGGGATAAATCCTACCTAATCAAGGTGTATGACCCTTTTAAACTACTGTTGAATTCAATTAGCTAATTTTTAAAACATATTAGTTTTATTTATTTATTTTTGGCTCCACCGAGTCTTCATTGCTGTGCGTAGGCTTTTTCTGCTTACTGAGACTACAGGCTGTTTTCTAGCTGTGGTGTGTGGACTTTGTATTGCGGTGACCTCTCTTGTTGTGGAGCACAGGTCTAGGCCTTGTGGGTTTCAGTAGTTTCTGCATGTGGGATCAGTAGTTGAGGCTCACAGGCTCCAGAGCCAGGTTCAGTAGTTCTGGTATATGGGCTTAGTTGCCCCACAGTATGTGGGAAAGGTGAAATTAGGATGCAGTCTCAAAAATGAAAGAATGAGCTCAGTTCATTTCCAATGCAAACAATTCAAAATCAGAGTAATTAAGTTCTGTGCCTCAATCACTAATGCTGAATAAGCCAAAGTTGAATGATTCTATGAAGACCTACAAGACCTTCTAGAACTAACAAAAAAACTAACAACCCCCCCCCTCCCCATCATTTTCATCATAGGGGACTTGAATGCAAAAACAGGGAGTCAAGAGATACATGGTGTAACAGGCAAGTTTGGCCTTGGAGTGTAAAATGAAGCAAGGAGAAATCTAACAGAGTTTTACCAACAGAATGCATGGACATAGAAAAAAAAAACTAACAACCCCCCCCCTCCCCATCATTTTCATCATAGGGGACTTGAATGCAAAAACAGGGAGTCAAGAGATACATGGTGTAACAGGCAAGTTTGGCCTTGGAGTGTAAAATGAAGCAAGGAGAAATCTAACAGAGTTTTACCAACAGAATGCACTGGACATAGAAAATACCCTTTTCCAACAACACAAGAGACAACTCTACACAAGGACATCACCAGATGGTCATTACTGAAATCAGATTGATTATATTCTTTGCAGCCGAAGATGGAGATGCTCTTTACAGTCAGCAAAAACAAGACCTGGAATTGACTGGAGCTCAGATCATGAACTCCTTATTACCAAATTCAGACTTAGACTGAAGAAAGTAGGGAAAACCACTAAGCCGTTCAGGTAGGACCTAAATAAAATCCCTTATGATTATACAGTGGAGGTGGCAAATAGATTCAAGGGACTAGATTTGCTAGAAGGTTTTGCTTGAAGAGCTGTGGTTGGAAGTTTGTAACACTGTACAGGAGGCAGTGACTAAAACCATCCCCAAGAAAAAGAAATGCAAGAAGGGAAAATGGTTGCCTTAGGAGGCCTTATAAATCTTTTGGAAAAGAAAAGTGAAAGGCAAAGGAGAGAGGAAAAGATATGCCCATCTGAATGCAGAGTTCCAAAGAATAGCAAGGAGAGATAAGAAAGCCTTCCAAAGTGCACAATGCAAAGAAATAGAGGGAAACAACAAAATGGGAAAGGCTAGAGATCTCTTCAAGAAAATTAGAGATACCAAGGAATATTTCATGCAAAGATGGGCACAATAAAGGACAGAAAAGGGAAGAACATATGAGAAGTAGAAGAGATTAAGAAGACATGGCAAGAATACCCAAAAATCTGTACAAAAAAAACTGACCTGGATAACCACAGTGGTGTGGTTCTCACTCAGAGCCAGACATCTGAGAGTGTGAAGTCAAATGGGCCTTAGGAAGCGTTACTATGAACAAAGCTAGTGGAGGTATTGGAATTCCAGCTGAACATTTAAAATCCTAAAAGCTGATGCTGTTAAAGAGCTGCACTCAATATATCAGCAAATTTGAAAAACACAGCAGTGACCACAGAGTGGAAAAGTTCAGTTTTCTTTCCAATCCCAAAGAAAGTCAATGCCAAAGAATGTTTAAACTGCTGTGCCACTGTGCTCATTGCACATGCCAGCAAAGTAATGCTCAAAATCCTTCAAGCTAGGCATCAACAGTATATGAATCCAGTACTTCCAGTTGTAGAAGTTGGATTTAGAAAAGGCAGAGGAACCAGCAATCAAATTGTCAACATTCATTGGATCTAAAAAAAGAAAGAGAATTCCAGAAAAACATCTATTTCTGCTTCATTGATTACACTAAAGCCTTTGACTGTGTGGATGTCAACAAAGTGTGGAAAATTTTAAACAGACAGGAATACCAGACAACCTTACCTACCTCCTGAGAAACCAATATGCAAGTCAAGAAGCAACAGTTAGAACTGGCCATGGAACAATGGACTGGTTCAATATTGGGAAAGAAGTATGTCAAAGCTGTATATTTTCACCCTGCTTATTTCTGTGCAGAGACATCATGCAAAATGCTGGGCTGGATGAATCACAAGCTGAAATCATGATTGCTGTGAGAACTATCAACAACCTCAGATATGCAGATGACACCACCCTAATGGCAGAATGTGAGAAGGAATTAAAGATCCTCTTGATGAAGGTGAAAGTGGAGAGTGAAAAAGCTGGCTTATAACTCAACATTCAAAAAACTAAGATCATGACATCAGGTCCTATTACTTCATGACAAATAGATTGGGGAAAATGAAAATGATAACAGACCTAATTTTCTTGGGCTCTAAAATCACTGTGGATGGTGACTGCAGCCATGAGATTAAAAGATATTTGCTCCTTGGAATAAAAGTTATGACAAACCTAGATAGCATATTAAAACATAGATTCATCACGTCACTGATTAAAGTCTGTATAGTCAAAGCTATGGTTTTTCCAGTAGTCATGTATGAATGTGAGAGCTGGACCATAAAGAAGGGTGAGCAGCAAAGAATTGATGCATTTTAACTGTAGTGCTGGAGAAGACTCTTGAGAGTCCCTTGGACTACAAGGAGATCAAGTCAGTCAAACCTAAAGGAAATCAACCCTGAATATTCTTTGGAAAGACTAATGCTGAAGCTGAAGCTGCAATACTTTGGCCACCTAATGTGATGAGCCAATTCACTGGAAAAGACCCTGATTCTGGGAACAATTGAGGGCAGGAGGAGAAGCGGGGGACAGAAGATGAGATGGTTGAATGGCTAAATGGTCATGAGTTTGAGGAAAATCTTGGAGATATGAAGGACAGGAAAGCTTGGTGTGCTGCATTTCATGGGATTGCAAAGAGTTGGAAAGGACTGAACAACTGAACAACAACATGGGAAATTTCCCAGAGCAGGATCTACCCTATGTGCCTTGCATTGCACCATCGATTTTTAGCCTCTGGGCCAGCAGAGAAGCCCTAATTTGCTAATATTCTTTGAGTATTTTTGCATATATATTCATTAGTGATGTTTATTTGTAATTTTCTTTTACTGTGATGTTTTTGTCTGATTTCTCCACCAGAGTTGATAAGTACAGAAGCATTCCTTCCTCTGCTATTTTTAAGAATAGTTTGTGAAGGATAGTTGTTTAATCTTCTCTAAACATTCAGTAGAATTAACCTATGAAATAATCAGGTCCTCAACCTTTGTTTTTGCTTATTTTTTTATTACTGACTGAATTTCATTACTAGCAATTGATCTATTCATATTTTGTATTTCTTCCTTATTCAGTCTTTGAGAGTGTACATTTCTAGGAATTTGTCTCATCTGAATCTGAGTGAACTCCAGGAGTTGGTGATGGACAGGAAGACCTGGCATGCTGCAATTCATGGGTTGCAAAGAGTCGGACATGACTGAGTGACTGAACTGATGTTTACTTTTCCATCTGAGGCATATAATTGCTTATCATAATCTCTTACGATTCATTGTATTCCTATAGTGTCATTTGTAACTTCTCTAATTTTATTTGAGTCCTCTTTTTTTCTTGATGAGATTGGCAAAAATTTTATCAGTTGTATTTATATTTTCAAAGTACAAGCTATTAGTTCCAATCGATCTTTTCCACCGTTTTTTTGGTCTTATTTGTGTTCTGATCTTTATTATTAGTTTGTTTTACTGATATGCAGCTTTGGTTACTTCCCTGTTTAGGTGTAAGTTTAAATTGTTTATTTGAGACTTTTCTGTTTTCCCACAATAGATTTTGTCACTATAAATTTCCCTTTTCTAACTGCTTCTGCTGTGTCTCATTGATTTTGAATTGATATGCTTACATTTCCATTTGTCTTAGGTATTTTTTGGTTTTCTGTTTGATTTCTTCAGTGACCTATTGGCACTAGCACCATATTGTTTGTCATCCATGTTTTTGCAGTTTTTTTTTTCTAAAGTAGCTTTCAAATCTCTCTATTGTTTTTGTAAAAGTTGCCTTACATGATTTAAATATTCTTAAATTTATTGAAACTTCTGTGGTGGCATAGCATCTGATATAAACTGGTGAATGTCAATGGGTACTTGAATAGAACTTATATTCTGCTGTTTTGGGATGAAATATTTATTTATATACACACATATATATATGCCATATATACATATGCAATACACACACATGTCACATATGTGTGTATATATATGTGTGTGTATGTCTATATATATACACACACATATTCTGGTATGTTTTAATATGTCTTTAAAGGTCAGTGTTTTCTTGTTGATATTCTTCCTGGATAATTTGCTCATGGATGTAACTGGTGTGTTAAAATTCCTTATTATTACTGTGTTGCTGTCAACTTCTCCATTTATGTCTTTTAGTACTTTCTCTCTGTATTTAGGTGTTTGTAGGTTTGGCCCAAATATATTTGCAACAGTAATAGCTCCTTCTTGGGTTGATTTCTTTTTATTATGTAATGTGGTTCTTTGTCACTTCTTATAGTTCTCTTTTAAAATCTATGCTGTCTTGTACAAGTATTGCTACCCCAGGTTTCATTTCATTGCAATTTGCATGAATACTTTACTTTATCCCCTCACTTTAAGTATTTGTATGTCTTTAGATTTGAAGTGAATAACTAAGCAGCAAATATATATAGGATTCTTTTTTAAAAAATTATTCAGTTCAGTCACTCAGTCATGTCCGACTCTCTGTGACCCCATTAATCGCAGCACGCCAGGCCTCCCTGTCTATTACCATCTCCTGGAGTTCAGTCAGACTCAACGTCCATCGAGTCTGTGATGCCATCCGGCCATCTCATCCTCGGTTGTCTCCTTCTCTCCTGCCCCCAGTCCCTTTCAGCATCAGAGTCTTTTTCCAATGAGTCAACTCTTCTCATGAGGTGGCCAAAGTACTGGAGTTTCAGCTTTAGCATCATTCCTTCCAAAGAAATCCCAGGGCTGATCTCCTTCAGAATGGAGTGGTTAGATCTTGCAGTTCAAGGGACTCTCAAGAGTCTTCTCCAACACCTTAGTTCAAAAGCATCAATTCTTCGGCACTCAGCCTTCTTCACAGTCTAACTCTCACATCCATACATGACCACAGGAAAAACCATAGCCCTGACTAGACGGACCTTAGTTGGCAAAGTAACGTCTCTGCTTTTGAATATGCTATCTAGGTCGGTCATAATTTTCCTTCCAAGGAGTAAACATCTTTTAATTTCATGGCTGTAGTCATCATCTGCAGTGATTTTGGAGCCCCCCAAATTAAGTCTGACACTGTTTCCACTGTTTCCGCATCTATTTCCCATGAAGTGATGGGACCAGATGCCATGATCTTCGTTTTCTGAATGTTGAGCTTTAAGCCAACTTTTTCACTCTCCTCTTTCACTTTCATCAAGAGGCTTTTTAGCTCCTCTTCACTTTCTGCCATAAGGGTGGTGTCATCTGCACATCTGAGGTTATTCATATTTCTCCTGGCAATCTTGATTCCAGCTTGTGCTTCTTCCAGCCCAATGTTTCTCATGATGTACTCTGCATGTAAGTTAAATAAACAAGGTGACAATATACAGCCTTGATGTACTCCTTTTCCTATTTGGAACCAGTCTGTTGTTCCATGTCCAGTTCTAACTGTTGCTTTCTGACCTGCATATAGGTTTCTCAAGAGGCAGGTAAGGTGGTCTGGCATTCCCATCTCTTTCAGAATTTTCCACAGCTTATTGTGATCCACACAGTCAAAGGCTTTGGCATGGTCAGTAAAGCAGAAATAGATGTTTTTTCTGGAACTCTCTTTCTTTTTCCATGATCCAGCAGATGTTGGCAATTTGATCTCTGGTTACTGACCTGCATACAGATTTCTCCAGAGGCAGGTCAGGTGGTCTGGTATTCCCATCTGTTTCAGAATTTTCCACAGTTTATTGTGATCCACATAGTCAAAGGCTTTGGCATAGTCAAGAAAGCAGAAATAGATGTTTTTCTGGAACTCTCTTGCTTTTTCAGTGACCTAGTGGATATTGGCAATTTGATCTCTGGTTCCTCTGCCTTTTCTAAAACCAGCTTGAACATCTGGAAGTTCACTGTTCACATACTGCTGAAGCCTGGCTTGGAGAATTTTGAGCATTACTTTTCTAGCATGTGAGATGAGTGCAGTTGTGCAGTAGCTGGAACATTCTCTGGCATTGCCTTTCTTTGGAATTAGAATAAAAACTGACCTTTTCCAGTCCTGTGGCCACTGCTGAGTTTTCCAAATTCGCTGGCATATTGAGTGCAGCACTTTCAAAACATCATCTTTCAGGATTTGAAACAGCTCCACTGGAATTCCATCACCTCCACTAGCTTTGTTCGTAGTAATGCTTTCTAAGGCCCACTTGACTTCACATTCCAGGATGTCTGGCTCTAGGTGAGTGATCACATCATCATGATTATCTGGGTTGAAGATCTTTTTTGTACAGTTCTTGCATGTATTCTTGCCACCTCTTCTTAATATCTTCTGCTTCTGGTAGGTCCAGACAATTTCTGTCCTTTATTGAGCCCATCTTTGCATGAAATGTTTCCTTGGTATCTCTAATTTTCTTGAAGAGATCTCTAGTCTTTCCCATTCTGTTCTTTTCCTCTATTTCTTTGCATTGATCACTGAAGAAGGCTTTCTTATTTCTTCTTGCTATTCTTTGGAACTCTGTATTCATATGCTTATATCTTTCCTTTTCTCTTTTGCTTTTCACCTCTCTTCTTTTCACAGCTATTTGTAACGCCTCCCCAGACAATATAGGTTAGCTCCCTATATTGAAAACTGTGCAATAAGCTACTAAGGAAGATCAGAGGGCAATTACTCAGAGCTCCAAAAATAATGAAGGGCTGGGCCAAAGTGGAAACGATGCTTCTGAATGTCTCTGGTAGTATGGTGAAAATAAAGTCTGATGCTGTAAGAACAATATTGCATAGTGAATACAATATTATATCCATGAATCAAGATCAGTTGGACATGAATAAGCACAAGATAGCAAGATTAAACATTAACATCACAGCGATCAGTAAATTAAAATGGATGGGAATGAACAAGTTAAATTCAGATGACCATTATATCTAATACTGTGGGCTAGAATTTTGTACAGGAAATGGAGTAGCCCTCATAGACAACAAAAACGTCTGAAATTCAATACTTGGGTTTAGTCTCAAAAATGACAGAATGATCTTGGTTTGTTTCCAAGGCAAAACATTCAACATCAAATTTATTTAAGTCTGTGCATAATCACTGATGTAAAATAAGCTGAACTTAATCAGTTCTACTGTTGAAGACCTACAATATCTTCTAGAACTAATAGCAAACAAAACTATGTCCTTCTCATATTAGGGGATTGCAATGTATAATTCAGTTCAGTTCAGTTCAGTCACTCAGTCATGTCTGACTCTTTCTGACCCCATGGACTGCAGCAAGTCAGGCTTCCCTGTCCATCACCAATTCCTGGAGTTGCCTCAGACTCATGTCCATTGAGTCAGTGATGCCATCCAACCATCTTATCCTCTGTCATCCCCTTCTCCTCCTGCCTTCAATCTTTCCCAGCATCAGGAGTTTTCCAATAAGTCAGTTCTTTGCATCAGATGGCCAGAGTATTGGGGTTTCAGCTTCATCATCAGTCCTTTCAATGAGTATTCAGGACTGATTTCCTTTAGGATGAACTGGTTTTATCTCCTTGCAGTCCAAGTGACTCTCAAGAGTCTTCTCCAACACCACAGTTCAAAAGCATCAATTTTTTATATTCCAAACCTTACATCCATAGATCACTACAGGAAAAAAATATAACATTGAATAGATGGAACTTTATTAGCAAAGTAATGTCTCTGCTTTTTAATATACTGTCTAGGTTGGTCATAGCTTTCTTCCAAGAAGCAAAAATCTTTTAATTTCAGGGCTACAGTCACCATCTTCAGTAATCTTGGAACTCCCCAAAATGAAATCTGCCACTGTTTTTACTGTTTCCCCATTTATTTGCCATAAAGTGATGGGACCAGATGCCATGATCTTCATTTTTGTGTACTGAATTTTAAGCCAATTTTTTTCACTCTCCTCTTTCACTTTCATCAAGAGGCTCTTTTATTCTTCACTTTCTACCATAAGGGTGGTGTCATCTGCATACCTGAGGTTATTGATATTTCTCCCAGCAATTTTGATTCCAGCTTGTGCTTCATCCAACATGGCATTTTCCATGATGTGCTCTTCATATAAGTTAAATAAGCAGGGTGAAAATATACAGCCTTGACATACTCCTTTCCCAATTTGGAACCAGTCTGTTGTTACATGTCCAGTTCTAACTGTTGCTTCATGATCTTCATACAGATTTCTCAAGACACAGGTCAATTGATATGGTATTCCCATCTCTTGAAGAATTTTCCACAGTTTTTTTGTGATCCACACAGTCAAAGGTTTGGGTGTATTCAATAAAGCAGAAGTAGATTTATTTTTTCTGGAACTCTTCTGCTTTTTTGATGATCCAAGGGATGTTGGCAATTTGATTTCTGGTTCCTCTGCCTTTTCTAAATTCAACTTGAACATCTGGAAGTTCATGGTTCATGTACTGTTGAAGCCTGGCTTGGAGAATTTTGAGCATTATTTTGTTAGCATGTGAGGTTAGTGCAATTGTGTTTGTACAGTCTTTGGCAGGTAGTTTGAACAATCTTTGATATTGCCCTTCTTTGAGACTGGAATGAAAACTGACCTTTTTCAGTTCTGTGGCCCCTGCTGAGTTTTCCAAATTTGCTGTCATGTTGTGTGCAGCACTTTCACAGCATCATCTTTTAGGATTTGAAATAGATCAACTGGAATTCTATTACCTAAACTAGCTTTGTTTGTAGTGATGCTTCCTAAGGCCCACTACTTCGCATTTCAGGATGTCTGGCTCTAGGAGAGTGTGCACACCATCATGATTATCTGGGTCATGAAGATCTTCTTTGTATACTTTTTTTACATATTCCTCCCACCACTTCTTAATATCTAATGCTTCTGTTAGTTGCATACCGTTCCTGTCCTTTATTGAACTCATTTTTGCATCAAATGTTCTCTTGGTATCTCTAATTTTCTTGAAGAAATTACTTTCCCATTTTATTTATTTTTCTCTGTTTCTTTGCACTGATCACTGAGGAAGGCTTTCTTATCTCTCCTTGCTATTCTTTGGAACTCTGCATTCAAATGGCTGTATCTTTCCTTTTCTCTTTTGCCTTTAGCTTCTCTTCTTTTCTTAACTATTTGTAAAGCCTCCTCAGATAACCATTTTCCTTTTTGCATTACTTTTTCTTGGGGATGTTGTTGATCATTGCCTCCTGAACAATGTCACGAACCTTCATCCATAGTTCATCAGGCACTCTGTCTTCACATCTAATCCCTTGAATCTACTTCTTACTCTCACTGTATAAACATAAGGGATTTGATTTAGGTTAAATCTGAATGGTCTAGTGGGTTTTCATACTTTCTTCAATTTAAATCTAAATTTGGAAATAAAGAGCCCATGATCTGAGCCAGTCAGCTCCCAGTCTTGTATTTGCTGACAGTATAGAGCTTCTCCATCTTTGGCTACAGAGAATATAATCAATCTGATTTCAGTGTTGACCATCTGATGTTGTCTATGTGTAGAGTAGTCTCTTGTGTTTTTGGAAAAAGGTGTTTGCTATGACCAGTGTCTTCTGTTGGCAAAACCCTGTTAGCCTTTGTCCTGCTTCATTTTGTACTCCAAGGTCAAATTTGCCTGTTACTCCAGGTATCTCTTGACTTCCTACTTTTGCATTCAGTCCCTTATGATGAAAAGGACATCTTTTGGGGTTGTTAGTTCTATAAGGTCTTATAGGTCTTCATTGAACCATTCAAATTCAGCTTCTTCACATTACTGGTTGGGACATAGATTTGGATTACTATGATACTGAATGATTTTCCTTGAAAACGAGCAGAGATCATTCTGTCATTTTTGAGATTGCACTGAAGTACTGCATTTTGGACTTTATTGTTGACTATGAGGGCTACTCCATTATTTCTAAGGGATTCTTGCCCAGTGTAGTAGATATAATGGTCATCTGAATAAAATTCACCCATTTCAGTCCATTTTATTTCATGGATTCCTAAAATGTTGATGTTCACTCTTGGCATCTCCTTTTTGACTGCTTCCAATTTACCTTGATTCATGGAATTAACGTTTCAGATTCCTATGCAATATTGTTCTTTATAGCATCAGACTTTGCTTCCATCACCAGTCACATTCACAACTGGACGTTGTTTTTATTTGGCCCATCTCTTCATTCTTTCTTTAATTTTTTCTCCACTCTCCACCAGTTGCATATTGGACACCTACCAACCTGGGAGTTCATCTTTCAGTGTCATATCTTTTTGCATTTTTATGCTGTTCATACTATTTTTGCCTTGTCTAAACAATTAAACTGTGAGTTATGCCATCTAGGACCATCCAAGATGGAGGAATTATGATAGAGAGTCTGACAAAACATGGTAGACTGGAGAAGGGAATGGTAAACCACTTCAGTATTCTTGCCTGATAACCCCATGAACAGCATAAAATGCTAAAGTAGGAAGTCAAGAGATACATAGAATAAAAGGAGTACAAAATGAAGCAGGACAAAGCTAACAGAACTTTGTCAAGAGAATACAGTGGTCACAGCAAAAACCCTTTTCAACAACCCAAGAGATAACTCTACACATGGACATTGCAGATGGCCAATACCAAAATCAGATTATGTTCTTCACAGCCAAAGGGGAGAAGCTATACATATTCAGCAAAAGCAAGACCTGGAGCTGACTGTGGTTCAGATCGTAACCTCCTTATTGAAAAATTCCGGCTTAAACTGAAGAAAGTAGGGAAAACCACTAGACCATTCAGGTCTGACCTAAATCAAATCCCTTGTGATCACACAGTTGTGGTGACAAAAAGATTAAAGGGATTAGATCTGGTAGACGGAGTACCTGAGCAACTCCATACAGAGGTTTGTAACACTGTACGAGAGGGAGAGACCAAAGCCATCCTAGAAAGAAAGAAAAGAAAGAAGGCAAAGTTGTTGTCTCAGGAAGTTTTACAAATAGCTGAGAAAAGAAAGGAAGCAAAAGGCAAGGGAGAAAAAGAGAAACATGCACAGTTGAATGAGTTCCAGATAATAGCACAGAAAGATAAGATGATCTTCTTAAATGAACAATACAAAGAAATAGAGGTAAACAATAGAATAGAAAGGACTAGAGATCTCTTCAAGTAAATTAAAGATATCAAGGGAGCATTTCTTGCAAGGCCAGGCATAAGGGATACAAACATGTACCCAATAGAAGCAGAAGAAATTAAAAAGATGTGGCAAGAATACATGAAGAATATACAAAAAAAGATATCTTGTTAATATGGATAACTGTGATGGTGTGATCAGTCACCTAGACCCAGACATTCTGGAATGTAAAGTCAAGTGGGTCTTAGTTAGCATTACCATGAACATAGCTAGTTGAGGTAATGGAATTCCAATTTGAGCTATTTCAGCTCCTAAAAGATGATGCTGTTAAAGTGTTACACTCTTTGGAAAACTCAGCAGAGGCCACAGAAATGGAAAGGACAGTTTTCATTCCAATCCCCAAAAAAGAGCAATGCCAAATAATGTTCTAACTACTATACAATTGCACTCATTTCACATGTTAGCAAGGTTAGGCTGAAAATTCTTCAATCTAGGCTTCAGTAATACATAAACCCAGAGATTCCAGATGTACCAATTAGGTTTTGAAATGGCAGGAAAACCAAAGATCAAATTGCCAACATTCACTGGATCCTAGAAAAACCAAGGGAATTCCAAGAAAACATCTTTTTCTTCCTTGACTTCACTAAAGTCTTTGACTGTGTGGATCACAACAAACTATGGAAAATTCTTAGAGAGATGGGAGTACTAGATCACCTTACCTGCCTCCTAAGAAACATGAATGAGGATAAAGAAGCAACCGTTAGAAACAGACATGAAGCAACTGATTTGGTTCAAAATTGGGAAAAGAGTAAGACAAGGGCGTGTAGGGTAACCCTGCTTATTTAACCCTGCAGAGTTCATCATGCAAAATGCCAAGCTATATGAATCACAAGCTGGAATTAAGATTGCTGGGGAAAATATCAACAAACTCAGTTACACATATAATGCCACTCTGTGAAGAAAATGAAGAGGAACTTAAGAGCCTCTCTATGAGGATGAAAGAGGAGAGTGAAAAAGCTGGCTTAAAACTCAATATTCAAAAACTAAGATCTTGGCATCCAGTCCCATCACTTCATGCAAACAAAAAGGGAAAAAGTGGAAGCAATGACAGATTTTATCTTCTCGGCTCCAAGATCACTGTGGACAGCGACAGCAACCATGAAATTAAGACATTTACACCTTGGGAGGAAAGCTATGACAAGCTTAGGTAGCATATTAAAAAGTAGAGACATCACTTAGCAAGGAAAGTTCCATATAGTCAAAGCTATTATTTTTCCAGTAATCATGTATGAAAGTGAGAGCTGAACCTTAAAGACTGAGCAGCCAACAATTGATGCTATGGAATTGTGGTTCTGGTGTAAACTCTGTAGAGTCCCTTGAACTGCAAGGAGATCACACTATCAATCCTAAAGGAAATCAACTGTGAATATTCATTAGAAGAATTGATGCTAAAGCTGAAGCTGTAATAATTTGGTCATCTGCTGGAAGAGAGGATTCTTTTGGAAAAGACACTGATATTGAGAAATACTGAAGGCAAAATGAGAAGAGCGCAGTAGAGAATGAGACAGATAGTATAGCTGACTCAATGGACATAAACCTGAGCAAACTCTGGGAGATAGTGGAGGACAGAAGAGCCTCTTGTGCTGTAGTACACGAGGTCACAAAGAGTAGGAAATAGCTTAACTACTGAAAAACAGCAATAGAGTTGTGTTCCTGAGATCTTTTAGCAAACTAATAGATAAAATAACCATTTTGTAAACTTTTAAAATCATATAGTTGAATGTGTCTTCCAAAAAGATATATTGAAGCCCTAACTCCCAGTACCTCAGAAAATTTCTTATTTGGAGTAGTGTGATTGCAAAGGAAATGAACTATGATAAGGTCACAATGGGTTGACCTTTCCATAAAGGGTGGACCTTTCATCTGAGAGTTATAAGTTCAGTTCAGTCACTCAGTAATGTCTGACTCTGTGACCACATGGACTGCAGCATACCAGGCTTCTCTGTCCATCACCAACCCCCGGACCCTACACAAACTCATGTCCATTACATTGGTGATGCCATCCAACCATCTCATCCTCTGTAGTCCCCTTCTTTTTCCACCTTCAATCTTTTCCAGCATCAGAGTCTTTTGCAATGAGTCAATCTCCACATCAGGTGGCCAAAGTGTTGGAGCTTCAGCTTCAGCATCGGTCCTTCCAGTGAATATTCAGGACTGATTTCCTCTAGGATTGACCGGTTGGATCTCTTTGCAGTCCAAGAGACTCTCAAGAGTCTTCTCCAACACCACAGTTCAGAAGCATCAATTCTTCAGCACTCAGCTTTCTTTATAGACCAACTCTTACATCCATACATGACTACTGGATTATAAGGCCTGTGTCTTATAGGAAGAAGATATGATAACACAAGAGAAGAATTAGTTGATGGAGACAAAGACTGGAATTACACTGTTGCAGACTAAGGAAACCATGAATGGCCATCAGGGCCACCAAAACTAAGAAGACAGGGAACAGATTTTCCACTTGAGCCTTGAGTTATCATGGTCTTGCAGACACATTGATTTTGGACTTCCAGCCTCAAAACTGGAAAGAATACATTGCTTTTGTTTTGAGCTACCCAGTTTGTCATACTTTATTATAGCAGTTCTAGGACACAATACAGATTGTTTCACATTTCTGAAGGCTAGTAGTTCAAAATCAATGTCTTGCCTTTATGGAAAACTCCAGGAGAGGATTCTTTTTTTTTTTTTTTTTTTGCCTCTTCCAGTTTCTGGTAGCCCTGGCTATCTCTTGGCTTTTGGCATCTTAACTGCTATCTCTATTTGCATCTTCATGTGGCCAACTTCCCTGTATATCTCTGCGTCTTTGCAGAGATGCAGAGATGGTGCCTGTGGTGCTCACCTCCTTGTGTTTCTCCTTTCTTGTGAAGACACTAGCCCCACTGGAATAGTAACTACTCTAATGCAGTATAACCTCATCTTGATTACATTTTCAATTAGGTTCCAATTGTCCATACATGTCTGATGTATGTTTTCCCAAATCTCCAGTGGATGATTCTTTTTTGCCTCTTCTACCTTCTAGTAGCCCTGGCTGGTATCCTAAAGATAGGATAATCTAGAACCAAATCATACTTCATAGAATATAGGGTAAAATTGATTGCTAGTCAAGTGTTCCTTTATGTACCCTTTGATAGGAAAAAACAGAGCACTGCCAATTAAGTACAGAGTGCTTTCTGAGCATTTAAGTTACATTCTTATTAAAGCCTTCTTTTAAACTTACTTAGGCATGGATTTTTTCTTCATACCTTACTTTTGTGTGTATATCAAAAGAAAAATAAAAGTCACCATTTGGTTCACAAATTTAAAAGCTTCTACACTCCTAGTGTAACCAAGCAGGACTCTACGGCCTCTTCCCAGGACAGGCCTTCCCCCGTATCTTCTGCGTTAGCTCCTCTGTGAAATATCTAGATAACAATATTTGATATACGTTTCCTGCGTTATTTTGGAGACATGAAACCCCCACCAAATGGAAGATATTAACTGCTTGATGACCATGAGCACATTGTTCCAGGCCTCCTGGAGTCTAAAGACTGATCATGTTAACCCCTGTGGCATCACTTTCTTCCCTCATCACCAGCCAGACAACTGTGCATGATTTGATCAAGTACCCTGTGACTCTTTCTCCCTCATCAGGCTTTTAAAACTGTGTTGCTGAACCCTGTGGGGAATTCCGGGTTAGTTGGACATGAGCCGCCTGTCACCTTGCATGGCCCTGCCATAAACCTTTCTCTGCTCCAAACTGGGTGTTTTGGTTTGTTTAATCTCACTCTGCATTGGGCACAGGAACTTGTACTAATGCTGGAACATTATTCTTTTGAATTAGCCAACTTACAAGTCAACAATGCTTATTTTTTTCACACAAAATTATCCTGTGTTTATCAGCATTGATGAGGGAGCATCACTAACCTACTTCAGGAATGTTCCTTAACATCCACCAGGAACCCTCTCTTCCCATTGCCATTTGATTCCTTGGAGGTGACAATTAGAACTATCTTTTAATCCAGTAACAGCTATTCTGATTAGGAATCTATGGAAAATAATAGTTAAAATAGTATTATTAAGACTATCACATGAAAGAGACATTCTAATTTCAGAGAAGTTACAGTATGAAAAGAAAATATTCCTAAGAAATAAACAAAATTTTGGAACATTTTAATGACAGAATATTCACAATTTTAACAAGTA
The DNA here is from genome assembly GCA_006408675.1 of Madoqua kirkii. NCBI lineage: Eukaryota > Metazoa > Chordata > Mammalia > Artiodactyla > Bovidae > Madoqua > Madoqua kirkii. Next base: position 19,379 of record SJYC01128388.1, on the reverse strand, counting down.
ATCTATGTTTGGATAATTATCCCCCTTAGAAAGTATTTCGAATTATTGAGCTAAAACTCTAACTCAGTAGCTTTAAATTGTTCCTTTCAGGTCTGCCTTTTGCTATTTCACCAAAACAACTTAGGAGATCTTAAAAGATCTTCTAAAAGTAGATCTGTTGAAACAGCTAAATAGATCTTCTAAAAGAAATCCCTTCAGTTATTCTAAAAGATTTCTCATTATCTACCCTCCTCCCCTAAGAATCTTTTCTCAGGCTAAACAAATTCATTTCTAAAAATATTCCTCATATCAATGATTAAATAAGCACTCATATAGGGCAAGTATTGTGTTATACACTGGAGAAGCAAAGTTTCATACAGGTGTGTGTGTGTGTGTGTGTGTGTCTGCTGTTGCTGCTGCTAAGTCACTTCAGTCCTGTCCGACTCTGTGTGACCCCATAGATGGCAGCCCACCAGGCTCCTCCGTCTCTGGGATTCTCCAGGCAAGAACACTGGAGTGAGTGGGTTGCCATTTCCTTCTCCAGTGCGTGAAAGTGAAAAGTGAAAGTGAAGTTGCTTCAGTCGTGTCCGACTCTGTACGACCCCACGAACTGTAGCCTACCAGGCTCCTCCGTCCGTGGGATTTTCCAGGCAAGAGTACTGGAGTGGGGTGCCATTGCCTTCTCCAGTGTGTGTGTCTATACCCATCTAAATATTTACAGGCAACTTTACACCTTCACAGGAGTGTTAAGGTAACTAGCTGTACTGATGCTTGGAGTAGAGGAATAAAGTGTCCAGGGAGAGAGAGAAGTTTAAAAGTTCATGATACAGGAGGATGTTTGGTGTCCTTAAAAATCAGATAGAAGTCTGTGACAGACCTTCACAAGTTACAGATTAAATTCTAAAAGTTTAAGGTAAATGTAATACATCTAATGGGATGCCAGCCTCTACTGACTTGTCTTAAGTATGTGCATAGTTTTAAATCACCTACTACTTATTACTATTACTAAGTCGCTTCAGTCGTGTCTGATTCTGTGTGACCCCACAGATGGTGGCCCACCAGGCTCCCCCCTCCCTGGGATTCTCCAGGCAAGAACACTGGAGTGGGTTGCCATTTCCTTCTCCAATGCATGAAAATGAAAAGTGAAAGTGAAGTCACTCAGTCGTGTCCAATTGTTAGCGACCACATGGACTGCAGTCTACCAGGCTCCTGCATCCATGGGATTTTCCAGGCAAGAGTACTGGAGCGGGGTCCTGTTTTTATCCCATGAAGCTTCTTCATATGTCACTTATCTTCTAAGAACACGTCATCTGAATCCAAATGCAGTCCTGCCAGTGTTCTTTCAGAGCAGAAGGTGATTCTCACTATCCTGCACTTACAGTGTTAGATCTGTGAGCTAAATCCTTTTTTGTATTTACTTTCTTCTGATTTGTCATACCAAACACTTGAGATTGTTTTGAATTCAGATTCTTTTATCCTTCACAACCAAACAGCCAGTGTCCCCTATCACTTTCCTAGGATCTCTAATATCTTTTCAAAGGTAACTAGCTGTACTGATGCTTGGAGTAGAGGAATAAAGTGTCCAGGGAGAGAGAGAAGTTTAAAAGTTCATGATACAGGAGGATGTTTGGTGTCCTTAAAAATCAGATAGAAGTCTGTGACAGACCTTCACAAGTTACAGATTAAATTCTAAAAGTTTAAGGTAAATGTAATACATCTAATGGGATGCCAGCCTCTACTGACTTGTCTTAAGTATGTGCATAGTTTTAAATCACCTACTACTTATTACTATTACTAAGTCGCTTCAGTCGTGTCTGATTCTGTGTGACCCCACAGATGGTGGCCCACCAGGCTCCCCCCTCCCTGGGATTCTCCAGGCAAGAACACTGGAGTGGGTTGCCATTTCCTTCTCCAATGCATGAAAATGAAAAGTGAAAGTGAAGTCACTCAGTCGTGTCCAATTGTTAGCGACCACATGGACTGCAGTCTACCAGGCTCCTGCATCCATGGGATTTTCCAGGCAAGAGTACTGGAGCGGGGTCCTGTTTTTATCCCATGAAGCTTCTTCATATGTCACTTATCTTCTAAGAACACGTCATCTGAATCCAAATGCAGTCCTGCCAGTGTTCTTTCAGAGCAGAAGGTGATTCTCACTATCCTGCACTTACAGTGTTAGATCTGTGAGCTAAATCCTTTTTTGTATTTACTTTCTTCTGATTTGTCATACCAAACACTTGAGATTGTTTTGAATTCAGATTCTTTTATCCTTCACAACCAAACAGCCAGTGTCCCCTATCACTTTCCTAGGATCTCTAATATCTTTTCATATATTTAAATCATTGATTAAAAAAGGAAAAAAAAAAGAAAAAACTTGAATGGGACACAGTTAATGTCACTAAAACAATTCTTGTGTGCTAACATTGATCAATAGTTCAATAATTGGGGGACAAGACTGTTCAAAATGTTGCAAATTAATCAATTTACACTATAGCCAACTCATTTATCTTTTCTTCAAAGACATCATAAGAAAACTTTTTATAGAATGCATCCTTTTACATAATTATATTAGTTTTTGAATCCTTCCCCCCCCCCTCGTCCTTTTCACTAAAATGTGAATATAAGAGAAACTTTAAAATGTTTATGATTCATTCCAGGAGGAAAATGCTCTATCTTAGTCAATATCTTTAAAGGAAGATTTCCTGAAATTAAGAGCTATTTAGCCTGATGGTACGAGAACTGAATGCTTACTTGTGACCATCATGGAGGTATCAAGAGATGCTTCTACAAGTGCTTAACTGGAGGCCAAGATTCATTGGTACCCTCACTGCAGTGATTTGTTCCCAGCCATTCTCTGAACATGACAGAGTCTAGAACTCTTCAACACAGGGTTGCTCTGATGGGCAGTCTTTGCTTGGGTGCCCCCAATCATTATTCCCAAAACTTTCTCAGAGCCGTGCTCCAGCCCATAACTTTTTTAACAAGAACCTATGTCTTTCTATCATTTAATTCACAAGTCAGGTACACATCAAAGTCCAAAGATTATCCTTATCTACAATTCCCTGCTTTTCTCTTCATCATGAGCAGGCATCACCTTCAAACATTCACTTTCACATCTAATACAGTCTTAGAGTGTGCTTCTCAAAGGATTCAGATAGGTGCAAGGATCTTCTGAAAGACTATCAGCATTTAGTCCACCATGTCTCCCAGGTCTGGTTACTCTAATCATTGCAGAAAAAGTAAGTTTGTTCTGGATTTCCTTGGCAGTCCAGTGGTTGGGACTCTGAGTTTCCATTGCAGGGGGCACTGGTTTTATCTCTGGTCAGGGAACTAAGATTCCACATGCTGCAGGACATGGCATTAAAACAAATAAGGAAAAGCAAGCTTCTTCTGTATTCAGTTGTCTTCCAGATGTTCTTGCCTATTCGTTTCTCTTACGGTGACTAAATAATTCACTCTTATATCCCCTTCCTTGTATGTCCTTTCAGTGTGCCTGCTGGATCCCTAAAATATGATCACCTTATTTTCCTGCATCTCAGCCACACCTCACAATGTCCCCATCATCTTTTTACTTACTTTGGCAGAAATGTGGCAGGGAGCACTGCCTTCTCGACCACTTTCCCAAGCGCTATTTTATCTCTTTTATACAAACTGGTAGGATAATTATATTTCTTGTTTACCACTTATATTTCAAAATGCTAACTTTCTACTTTCTTACCAGAAAAAGAAAGAAAGAAATCCTGGCCTGCCTGTTACAACAATCAGAAATACCAGGCTCTGTTTCTCTTCACCTGCAGACTTCTTAGTCTTGTCCCTTAATTTCAACAAGGATCCCTGCTGATTCAGTGTAAAGTTTAATTCCAAACCGGTTCCTAGTTTATTTTTCCCTATCAACTCCAGTCATTTTTCCTCGAGCTATAAACACCTTCATGAATGATCCAACCTCTTTTCTAGTCTCATTGTACTGACTTCCTTATCATCGGGCATCATGGGCATTCTCTTTCCTCAACACATTCTCTTTCAGATACACCAAGGTCACAGAATTTATCACTACCAAATTCTAAATAATGTCAAAATCCTCAAAACATACCTTCTATGCTATCACAATTTCCTAACCTCCTTCCTTACTTACTCAAGCATTTCTGCTTAAATATTTTTGAGCATATAGTGACCTCCACTCTATTCATATCATGAATTTCTTACTATCAACAATCGCCTGTCTTTCTTCACTTTCCATTTCAGGTAGGTTTGTCTATGAGCCATTAGTTTAATCATACCCAAGTCATAAAATTTATCAGACTGGATTCACAATAAAATAATAATTCCATGTATCAGATGGACTCTAGACATAGCTTGGTAATCTTCATATTATATTTTCTTAAGAAGATCCAAATTTCTACTTTCTATCAGTATATCTGCAGATCATGAAATTAATAATTTAAGGAAATTGAAATATATAACATATACACCTCTATTTTTCGGTCTCCACCTAAATTTTTAGCAATGCATGTTTTCACCTTCACCTAGCCTTTCATTTTCAAGGAAGAGTTTTTCAATAAAAGGTCAGTTTCTCATGTATCTTTATCCCATTAACTATTGCCTTTTGAAAGACTTTGAATCTTAAATTAATCTATAACTTATTAATCTCACTATGATTTTAATTTTTTTAAATCAATGCATAGATGTATTCTAATGTCTATTACCCTAAAGAAAAAACCAAATGAAAAAATATTTTGTAAACATGGCTTCCAGTTATAATTCCAATTTTTCCACTCTCCGCCTCAAAGCTTTCAGGATTTTATACATAAACTTTATCCACATTCTCACATCCAATTACTTCAACAAACTAAAGAACAGCTGTTTTTCCCTCCAATAGAATGAAAGGTTCTTGATTTGACTACTGATCTCTAGAATTTCAAAGTTAGATGGTAAAGCAGAAACATCAGAGACACAGACAACTTCGGTAGTAGAAACATCTGAATTTTCTGGGTGAGTATAGTGGAGTTCTGTTTTCCTCACTCTAACACCGTAGGGCATTGCCGACTTGATGGATATGAGTTTGAGCAAGCTTCAGGAACTGATGATGAACAGGGAAACCTGACCTGCTGCAGTCCATGGGGTCTCAAAGAATCAGACACGACTGAGCAACTGAAATGAACTAAATGCCACAGATGCCATATTAATGAGATGCCAGCTATAGAATATCAGGATAAGTTTGGGTATTTTTCTCTGGTTAATCTCTAGGTATGTTACACATCCATACTCAATTCTGTTATCTTCTCAAAGATATTGTAAGCCACATAACATTTTTAATATTTTTTTTATTCAAACAAGGTAGAGGAAATTTACTTATCTTCAATTGGGAGCCCTAACTGTTAGTTTCCATGATGCTACATTCTCTTAAATATTTTCTTCTAACTGTGATTGTCTTTGGTCTCCTTTCATAACTCCTTATCTTCCTCCACATTGTGAGAAGAGATGCTCAAGCCATGAAGAGATACCCTGAATGATGAGATGCTTCATAGAGAGAGAGAAACCCAAAGAGTATAAATATCCCAGGATGCATGAAGAACTCACCTTCAACATGGCACTTCCATCCCTAATCACCCAAGCTGACACTATGTAAGTCAGAGACAAATGATCTAGGTGAGTTCTCCTGAAATCATTATCCTCAAATTTATGAAGAAAATGCAGTGATTGTTTTGATCCACTAAGAACTAGAGTTCTTTCTTACATAACAGTAGATAACCAAATAATTAGCAAACAAGGAGTTATTTCAGGGAAAGAAACTTTCATCATTTTAGCTGTTTCCTTATAGCTCTGCAGCTATCTTCAAAAATACTCCAGTTGTAAATAGTTGGTGTGCCGATATTTTCATTGTAAATGCTTCCATTTCTATAAAGTATTGTTTAGCTTGATAATGTAAATTAAGCAGCTGCTTATAAGAGGAAGATAAAGAGAATGACTGCTTTAGAGTGTTTTATGACTTTTAGATGTGGAAAAAGAAGATAATGTGATAAACACACTCACATTGTATTTGGATGTGAATTTTAAACAAAGCTAATTTTACATATAACAGTTGTTCCAGGAGGATTCTATTTGAGGAGTTTCCGCAGTTAGCAAGCAACTATCTCACCTCAATTAGATTACCCAATGGAAATATGCAGTTACAGTCATAGTTAGCAAACTAACAGTATCAGTGATGTGCAATGTGTTATATTTGTCAAATAAATGAAACTTCTTCCTTTTGAGTTTTAATTTTGAGCATAGCTAAGTAGGCAGTCATTATTAAATGAAGGCTGCTGGAAATCAATAATTTGAATTTCTAAATGTGTATGTCAATTAAAACCTTCATGAAAACAGAAAAAGCCTTTGAACTGGTGGAAGATTTTTAGCAAAACTGCTTTGCACAATGTTCTGCCGTGTCCTATTCACTTGAGATAAGCCTTCCAGAATGCAAGTTAAAATAGAGATGGGTTGCCTGGATGCAAAGAAAATAAGAGCAACACCAACAACTGAAATATATGACTGCTGATATCACAGTAAGGCTGTGCACAGCAGTGGCTTGAAAAGAGGGAGAAGAATCAGTAAGCTGGGCTTTTCTCTGAGTGTTCAGAATACTCTTCAGGCTTTATATCATCTTCTGGATAAACACTGCATAGCTTAGATGGCAGCTGCATTATCCAAATCCATTCCTTTGGTTGGGGAAAAAAAGTTCTGCTATCATCACAGAAGTGTGGATCTGGGGAGAAAAATCTTTCACGGATGAAAGCCAAATACTTTTAGATTTCTGATTTGTCCATGAAGAACTCTAATAAGGACACTGGTGCTGCAAAATTGAGACTCTCACATAAGTCACTTTAATACCATCCTCACTTAAACGGAGGATGGCTGTAACATTGCTGAATAAATCATTTTTTGCTAAGAGCAAAACATTTGGAGTGTTATTACAGTAGGCTCAGGTACTCAATGACAAGGAAGAGATCAGCAAGACTATGTAAACTGTATTTATAAAATATGATTTATACACCAAGCCTGAAAAAAAAAAGAAACCTAAACTTTCATACTCAGTAAAATACAGTTGGATTATTATTTCTGTAACGGTAAATAGGGAAATAGCTATTCACTAGGAGGTGCCGGGTCTGCAGTTTTAAAAACTCACCAAAGGTAGGGCACAGCACTTTTAATGTCAGAGGGGATTTAGTGGGAGATTTTTGATGAGAGAGGAGTCACCCTAGTCAAGGTCTCTTTGTGGGAGACTGCCTTGGTAAATAGCAATCACAAAGTACCACCTCTCAATGGACAATAGGTCACTGATGTGGCATGAATCATTTATCCAAGGTCTTCAAAGTCCCTGCTACCCTGGGGTTGTAGGACTTCATGGTGAATAGGAAATGAAATCAGGTTAATGTCTAATTCTTCCTTTAATGGCCTATAGAGCTTTTCTTGGGCAGGTTTAAGCAATGCTGGCTGGGCTCTGCTGAGACAAAATACAAACTGCTGCTGCTTATATGATTGCTTTCTCCATGGGTAAAGATAACTTTTCTGTTTGTCAATTTTATGTCTTACAAAAGCACAATAATGATGCAGAAAACATAAAGTTTTTTTTGTTGTTTGTTTGTTTTTTTACTGATACAAGAGAGGGAAAGATAATACAAATAATAAAAGGGGAAGCAGTAGTTTTTGGATAACTTTCTTCTTCTTTTTCATGAGTCTATTTTTATAACACATTCATCATTTCATTTAAATGAATGAATTGGCCATGCTGAGTTATAACCCCTAATTTCTCACCTTCTGCCCACTAATTAGATTTTGAACTTGACTATTAGCCCTGGACTGACACCAGTATTTGGCACTTTGAAATATTGGTCATTTTTAGATAAATGTCAGTTCCATGGCATCACCAATATACAGTAGAGCTGTAGGTGTGTGAAAAGTATATGAGGTCTCTTTGTTCACCACTTAGCCAAGCAGAGCCTGGAGGCTGTAGGTGGGGAGAAGGATTTCTTAGAAGACTTGTCCTACTTTCACCTTACCCATGAGTTAGAAAGTGTGAGTCATGCAGCATAATCAGTATCTCTTAAGCCTTAGCACCAATTACATCTTATAATAAACATTTATCTAGCACATTTGAGCAATGAACACTTAACAATTAGAGAGGAGAAAGTTTGCCAAGGGAAACAGATGTTAGTTTCCATTATTTATGGCAATTTATGTATTGATTATTCCTAACATGCTAATTTCTGAGTGAATAATGTCTCTTTCATTAACACCTCCCCTGTATTTCTTGTAATCGTGTTTCACCAGGCTAGCCTCTCCTTTACATTTTAAACTTTTACATGGAATGCGATAATTTTCATAAAATGACCATATGTCTAGTCTAAAGTAAATATAACTTTAGATCAATGAAGCCAGTATGTCAAATCTTCCTGAATTAGTGAGGGATTACATTAGTTCTGAAATGTAAAAACTAAGTTGGGAAAGAAAGGTTGTAAATTCAATTAGTGTCTCATATTCAGCTAGTGCATAAGCTCAATTAATGGTTCATATTAGAAATACAAATGTTTTCAATTGTCAACTGATTTTGGATCTTTTGTAAAAGACAAGAAATATCATCACCATGATAATTATTATATTTTGTACAAATAGGAAAATAGAAAATAAGAATTTTGGCTACTTCCCTGAAGCACTCCAAAATATGATCTAAAAAAAGCCATAAGTGGTTTCACTCCTTTAACAACTTGAAGATTTCCTTTTAAAAGATTCTCACTTTCAAAATTAGAACTAAATTCCTAATCTCTAGATATAAATAAGACTCAGAATCACATCACAAGTCAATTCTGACATTATGCAAAGACCTAGTGATATATAAGAAAAAACAGATGATGTTAGAACTGAAGATAATATTATAGTGTATAGATGCATTAATCGTTATTCAGATTTAATATCAAAAATACACAGAAGAACTGTCAAAAAAGATCTTTAAGATATTTGGCTACTTCCCTGAAGCACTCCAAAATATGATCTAAAAAAAGCCATAAGTGGTTTCACTCCTTTAACAACTTGAAGATTTCCTTTTAAAAGATTCTCACTTTCAAAATTAGAACTAAATTCCTAATCTCTAGATATAAATAAGACTCAGAATCACATCACAAGTCAATTCTGACATTATGCAAAGACCTAGTGATATATAAGAAAAAACAGATGATGTTAGAACTGAAGATAATATTATAGTGTATAGATGCATTAATCGTTATTCAGATTTAATATCAAAAATACACAGAAGAACTGTACAAAAAAGATCTTTAAGATCAAGATGATCATGATGGTGTGATCACTCACCTAGAGCCAGACATCCTGGAATGTAAAGTCAAATGGGCCTTAGAAAGCATCACTACAAACAAAGCTAGTGGAGGTGATGGAATTCCAGTTGAGCTATTTCAAATCTAAAACGATGATGCTATGTAAGTGCTGCACTCAATATGCCAGAAAATTTGGAAAACTCAGCAATGGCTACAGGAGTGGAAAAGTCAGTTTTCATTCCAATCACAAAGAAAAGCAATGTCAAAGAATGCTCAAACTACTGCATCATTGCACTCATCTCACACACTAGTAAAGTAATGCTCAAAATTCTCCCCGTGAACTGTGAACTTCCAAATGTTCAAGCTGTTTTTTTAAAAATTAATTTATTAATTTAATATTTTATTCCATTTAACAATACTGCATTGGTATTGCCATACACTGACATGAATCAGCCACAGATGTACACGATCTCCCAATGCCGAACCCCCCCACCCCCCGCCCCCTGCCTCCCAAGATGTGAGAATTGGACTGTGAAGAAAGCTGAGCACCAAAGAACTGATGCTTTTGAATTGTGGTGTTGCAAAAGACTCTTGAGAGTCCCTTGGACTGCAAAGACATCCAACCAGTCCATTCTAAAGAAGATCAGTCCTGGGTGTTCTTTCGAAAGACTGAGGCTAAAGCTGAAACTCCAGTACTTTGGCCACCTCATGCGAAGAGTTGACTCATTGGAAAAGACTCTGATGCTGGGAGGGATTAGGAGCAGGATGACAAGGGGACGACAGAGGATGAGATGGCTGGATGACATCACCACTCGATGGACGTGAGTTTTAATTAACTCCAGGAGTTGGTGATGGACAAGGAGGCCTGGTGTGCTGCACTTCATGGGGTCACAAAAAGTTGGACACGACTGAGTGACTGAACTGAACTAAAATTTTAATTAATATGTATGAAAACAGCTCATATATAAGTATGTTCAAGAATTTCTAAATTCAGACAAGTTTATGCTAAAATCTGGCATCTGAACTTTGTTCTTTGATTTGAGTGCCAATAATAGTTTTAATAACAAGCTCTTAACTACAGTGCTGTGTCACAGTGTGAAACAAAGGAAAATTCACTGTGTTTTGTGCATATGCTTAATTCTGTCTGTGCTATATATTATCCAAAATAAGAGAGAAATTCTCCCTTAATCTTTATATTAAAGAATAACTTTTATTATAAAACTTAGTGATAAGTAAAAACTATCTACTGGCATATAAAAAATGGGCATCAAACATATAGAACCTTAATAAATATTTCCAGAATGCTTGGAAGCAAAGTTTTCTCATTTGTTTTTCATATCAATATTGCAAGTTATTTTCAAATTCATTTAATGGGAAAGAAGACTTTGACACAGCAATGCATGTTTCCTTGCCCAAAATCATACTGCAATTGTGTCAGAGTCTGAATTTGAATCATGGGTTCTGATTCTAAACCACAAGATTTCCGTGGGTTAAGACTTCACCCATTCTTCATAATGAAACATATTATTGTCTGACTGCATTGATTTTTGGAGGCCCAGAATCTAATTCTCCATCTGCTTGAAAGGGAACTGTATTTCCTTTGGAGAATTCCAGCTGTGACTTTGTGGATAACCTAGGTTAGCTTGACATTGAAGCTTACCACCCTGCCCTAGTGATGTTGTTGGCATATGACCTGTTGTGTGGGTTTGTCACTCAGTTGTGTCCAACTCTGTGACCCCATAGACTATAGCCTGCAAAGCTCCTCTGTCTGTAGAATTTTCCAGGCAAGAATATTGGAGTGGGTTGCCATTTCCTTCTCCAGTGGTTCTTCCCAACCCAGGGCTCAAATCCAGGTCTCTTGCATTGCAGGCAATTTCCAAGAGAAACGAATCAAATTTTCCCCTGACAATTTTTATCTTAAGTAAAGTTAATATCTATGGAGAAGTATATGGACTCAACAATAAAAGTTGCCAGCCTAGTATCATTATGGAGCATGGTTGTTGATACTTATGTACATTTGGAAACAATTCAGGGAGAAAAGGCCATTCATTCCATGCCTTTTTCTAATATCTATAAAAAGATGATGTGGTTGTTTTGATTACTGTGATTGAAATGACCCAATCCATTGTTACGTTTCCATTTGACATGGCGTCTACTTTCGTAAGTGGCTTTAGTGCTGGGGTGGGAGGAGTGTATTCATGGATATCCCTATAGACTTAGAGGTTGAATCAACCAGTACTGCCTGCACAAGCATTAAAATCGTGAAAAAGTGTGTAAAGGTCTTCCCAGGTGGTGCTAAAGAACCTACCTGCCAATGCAGGAGACTTGATATGCGGGTTTGAACCCTGAATCAGGAGGGTTCCCTGGAGGATGGCATGGCAACCTCATCTAGTATTCTTGCCTGGAGAGTTCCATGGTCAGAGAAGCCTGAAGGGCTACAGTCTATAGAGTCTCAGAGTTGGACACGACTGAAATGACTTGGCACACACACAAGGTATGTAAAGCAGAGTCCTTCCCAACTCTCAATAAACTATGGGGAGAATTCAGTTTAAGAGAAAAGGCAGGCTCTCTGATTTGCCAAATTTCAAATTACAACCAAAGTCCTTAACTCAGGATCTAAAGCCAGTTTCTTGTTTCTTTAACTTTTATGAAACTATGTTATCCTTGTTGTGAAAGTCTGAAATGACAAAGGGCTTTGAAAAGGGTGTCAAAAGTGTACTTTCATCACATGGTAAGAAGTGCATTTATCAGAATGTTAATGCTGAAAAAAAAAGAAGCCTCTCAAAAATAATCAATCGTTTTTAAAAAATGAGTTAAAAAAATGACTTTGACAGTCATTTTCCTGTCTTCATTCAAAGCATCTACTTCAATAACCTGATTTTTCTTTCTCATCGCTTCTCATCTGCCTCCCTTTCTCCATATTCCCATCTCTCTTCTTTATGTAGGATGAATATATTCTCTCTCTCTGTTTTTTTTTTTACTCTTAACTGGCTTTGTACTTCTTCTCCTCTGTGATTACCAAGCTTCACAAACAGGAGTGAAATATGAGTGAAAATGACTTAATAAGGATTTTCTATTCAGAAAAAATGTTTCTTCAGTGGTGTTTGATGATTTCTCCAGAGAAAAAGGCATTCAAAGTCTTACCCTAGTCATCTCTGAGCAAAACATTTCAAATTGGCCAAGCAGCTTCATAAATGAGAACTAGAAACTGACAGGAACAAAAAGATTTCCTGCAGCAGTAAACACAATGATGCTTTTATATTGGTAACACTCTGAGGGCAATTCCTGCATTTCTAGCGAAGGCCACTTAAAGTGCAGGTTAACAATGAGAAATCTAGCCTTTTAAGACAGCATGTATGAATAACATGTTGGTTTGCATTCATCATTTGGCTTTAGGTTTTTCTATTTTTAAAAAACACAAACAGTATAGCTTGTGCCATTTGAAATTCCTATGCATTATAATGTCATCTTAAAAATTAACTTGGTTGGTTTTTCAAGAGAATAAACTTTTATATTTTACAAAAAGTTCTAATTCATGTATCAGAGAAAGGAAAATGCCCTAAAAATACCCCTCAAAATATTTCATCGACTACTATCCTTGTGAGAAGAAAGGGTGTTTATAATCACCCTCCTGGGATCTAGCCAGTTTGTAAGAAATTCTTTTGAATGTATTTTTAAGGATCCAAGTGAATTTGCATTCTATTCTATCAACATTTAATTTTAAAATTATGTTTTACATTTTCAGCTTAATTTTTCCTCCAATTTTTGAGGAAAAAAAAAAACCTACTTAAAAAAGTAGCATTGTTTATTATTTGGTAGCTTGTGTCCTTCAGAGATGCCAACTCACATCCCAGTTTAAGAAACACAGGCGAAAGAGATCCTTCCAAGGATCTGAACAGAAGACCATATTGTTATTTTGAACAAGATGCAATTTATCTCTTTTGCATAATAGATTGCCAAGTGTGACTTAAAAGATGCTCATTTCTTTAGTAGTCAACAATTACATGTTCCATGCTTGTTATGGGTACATTCTGTGGATGAGGCTGGTAAACAAGGCAATTACTGAAGTTGCCCTCATGGTGCCTGTATTTAATGAAAACTGCAGACAATTACCAATGTCAATAATAAACAAAGCACTCAACTAATCCACCAACCAGATAGTTACAGAGTGTAATAAAACTCCAGAGGAAATACATGAGATGAGATAAAATTCTAGGAAGAAGCCAATTTGGATAATAAATCCCGAGAAAGCCTTTTTAGAAGACAGCATTTGTGGTACCATCTGAAAGATGGGAATAACACAGTTGTTGTTTTAATGGGTGAAAAAGATGGATTTAAAATCAGAGACACTTTTGAAGAAATTGAATATCAAATCTGTTTTTCTTCTTGGTTTAGAGATCAGCCAGAAGTTGTTCTCAGTTATGAGTGTGCTCTATCCCTGATTTCTATATTGCAAAGCTCGGCTTTCTGCTACTTTCATTTCATAGATTTGTCATACTTTCTGGAGGAATGTACTTGAGATAGTATTTTTATAAAATCTTTAATATAACTTAGTATGTTCTAGGTTTTAATCCCATTAGCAGAGACTTTATTTATCAGTTCATATGTCAAAATATTTTACTTGATTTTGGTGCACACAGCTGGCTATTTTAACAGCTGCATGAAAGAATCCCTTTTACCCCTTTCAGCAAAGTATGAAGTATACACAAAAACGCAAACATGTTCAACTTCAGGAAATTTCCTTCTAATGGAATTTCATATGGAAAACACATGTTACCACAATGCAATAACAGAAAAAATCTGACTGAGTCCATAGTCAGAGGCCAGGTTGCCTCAAATATGGGCCTTTTCCTGCCATGTTTTATGTTCCTTACCTCTTAACTTCGACAGCAGATCACCAGCAACTTTACGTGTAATTGTGATGATTTGTGAGATAGTGTGTGATGTGTGATGATTGTGATGTGTGATGATTTGCCTGAGTGGTAAAGGATACATCTGCCAGTGTAGGAGACAAAGAGACACAGGTTCAGAGCAAACATGTTCAACTTCAGGAAATTTCCTTCTAATGGAATTTCATATGGAAAACACATGTTACCACAATGCAATAACAGAAAAAATCTGACTGAGTCCATAGTCAGAGGCCAGGTTGCCTCAAATATGGGCCTTTTCCTGCCATGTTTTATGTTCCTTACCTCTTAACTTCGACAGCAGATCACCAGCAACTTTACGTGTAATTGTGATGATTTGTGAGATAGTGTGTGATGTGTGATGATTGTGATGTGTGATGATTTGCCTGAGTGGTAAAGGATACATCTGCCAGTGTAGGAGACAGAAGAGACACAGGTTCAATCCCTGAGTCAGGAAGATCCCCTGGAGAAGGAAATGACAACCCACTCCAGTACTCTTGCTTGGAAAACCGCATGGACAGAGGAGCTTGGCAGGCTACAAGTCCATGGGTTCTCAAAGAGTCAGACACAACTGAGAATGAACAAACGTTAACTCTCCACGTTGAGACTCCTGGGAGGAGGATGTTAAAATAATTTCCTACAGTGACATGAAGGTACATAACAACTTTTCATTTCTTAACCCTATGATTCTGAAAGGAAGTGTGATATCTGTTAAGTGTAATGAACTTAACCGCACTGATTGCTTAGGAATTGACACTACATCAACACATTCTTAACTCTGCTAATAATTTTAGCAATCTATTACAGCAGGATATTCCACAAAATTTTGCTTCTACATCTCATGTTAGAAATTTATCTTTCCATTTTATCAAGTTCCAATCCTAGTTTTTCAACTTATTAGCTTAGAATACCTGAAAAAGTCACCTTTCCAAGATGTTAAATTATTTTGAGTCATTCTTATTTCAAGGCAGAATTTTTCCAGTCCTCAAAATTTACCATTAGATTTTGATCAAATATCCACAAATGAGTCTCATCATACTATTATCATGAGCAACTGTGTATGAAAGACAACATTTTGCACGTCAACCAAAATTGCAAATTGCTCAAGGGAAAAGCCCCTCTCAGAAATTTTATTAAAATGGTTTGTTCCATGAATAAATGTTTTAATGAAGAAAAAAATTATGTCACTTGTTCTACTATTGTATCTTGTTCAAAACAGTCTAGTTGGCCTAGTTTCCCAAATCTTAAATATACTGTTCAATTAGAATATTGTTATTAGACACTTGATATCTAAGGCTACAAGTTGCTTTTTTATCAAGCATCTCAAGGAGCTTCTAAAGCATCCTAACACTTTAGAGTAACTGGCCTAAACTGTGCACTGGATTATGGTTACTGAAATCAATGTTACAGAGGAAAAAGTGTAAACATAATACTGCCATGGCCCATAGGGTTGCACAGAGTCAGACACGACTAAGCAACTAAGCAAACACGCAAACTAGTTTCAGTAAAAGAATTTACTCAAGTGTCATGTGGCTTTCTACATTTGGAGGGTTGGTAACCAGCTTAATTTCTACATCAGAACAAGTTTAAGAGATTGAGAGCGTCGGAATTGCTTTATCAAAATAATATAATTAGCATTCATATATACTAGACATATAATTAGTCATTACACATATTAGACATATAATTAATCATTGCACGTATTGCACTTCTAATGTCCAATAAGACAATTTTTAATCTGTTATTTAAGGCTAATCCCTGAATTTTAAGGATGATTCCTAGTTTTTTCCATTAATCATGTACTGTATTTTTAAAATAAAAATATATATGTTTTCATATATGTGTGTGTATTCTTTATAATAAATGTAAAATGTCAATGTATGGCAGAACCAATACAGTACTGTGAAATGGAATAAAGCATTACACACACAAAAAAAATAAAATGAAATAAAATAAAGAGAAAAAAGTTTAATGAATAACTTTTATTTTGAGAATTACTTTTCTTTGTTTTTGTAGACTTTCTTTCTAATCATTCCATACACAATGCTATTCTTTGTACACACCTAATATAAGCAATAAACTGTGGGAAATTATGAAAGAGATGGGAATACCAGACCATCTGACCTGCCTCTTGAGAAACCTATATGCAGGTCAGGAAGCAACAGTTAGAACTGGACATGGAACTACAGACTGGTTCCAAATAGGAAAAGAAGTACATCAAGGCTGTATATTGTCACCCTGCTCGTTTAACTTATATGCAGAGTACATCATGAGAAACGCTAGGCTGGATGAAACACAAGGTAGAATCAAGATTGCTGAGAGAAATATCAATAACCTCAGATATGCAGATGACACCACCCTTGTGGCAGAAACTGAAGAGGAGCTAAAAAGCCCCTTGATGAAAGTGAACGAGAGGAGCGAAAAAGTTGGCTTAAAGCTCAACATTCAGAAAATGAAGATCATAGCATCCGGTCTCATCACTTCATGGGAAATAGATGGGGAAACAGTGGAAACAGTGTCAGACTTTCTTTTTGGGGGCTCCAAAATCGCTGCAGATGGTGACTGCAGCCATTAAATTAGAAGACGCTTAGTGCTTGGAAGAAAAGTTATGACCAACCTAGACAGTATATTCAAAAGCAGAGAAATTACTTTGCTGACTAAGGTCTGTCTAGTCAAGGCTATGGTTTTTCCAGTAGTCATGTATGGATGTGAGAGTTAGACTGTGAAGAAGGCTGAGCTCCGAAGAATTGATGCTTTTGAACTGTGGTGTTGGAGAAGACCCTTGAGAGTCCCTTGGACTGCGAGGAGATCCAACCAGTCCATTCTGAAGGAGATCAACCCTGGGATTTCTTTGGAAGAAATGATGCTAAAGCCGAAACTTCAGTACTTTGGCCACCTCATGCGAAGAGTTGACTCACTGGAAAAGACTCTGATGCTGGGAGGGATTGGGGGCAGGAGGAGAAGGGGACAACCGAGGATGAGATGGCTGGATGGCATCACTGACTCGATGGACGTGAATCTGAGTGAACTCCGGGAGTTGGTGATGGACAGGGAGGCCTGGTGTGCTTTGATTCATGGGGTCGCAAAGAGTCAAACATGACTGAGACACTGAACTGAACTGAAACAGACTTCAGTTCCAATGGGGCACTGTCACACTGAAAGTTGTCAAAGGTGCTCTGTGGATAGAAGCTTAGGGAAAGACTTAGAGAACAGACACAGAAGCAAAGCAAAGACATTATTTGATTGGCTATAGCTTAAACAGTTGCTCTATTTGTGAAAGTTGAGTTGATTGTTTGAGATGGGTTTTTCTTAAATTTTATTTTCGTGGCTACAAGGTGTTTATAATTGACTTGGCTGAGGTTTCAAGTTTACTAATGTAGGGCAGAGAGGCATTAGAGCCACCTCATTCTAATAACCTCCCGTTTAATTGCAGTTCCTCCTTTTCATGATCCTTTCATACATGAGAAATTGACCCAAAAGTGAGCATACATCATCATCCAGATTAAGTTATCCTTATCTCATTGTGAGGACTTCCCAGGTGGTGCTAGTGGTAAAGAACTTGCGTGCCAATGCACGAGACTGAAGAGATTCAGATTTGATCCCTGGATCAGGAAGATCCCCTGGAGAAGATAATGGCAACTCACTCCAGTGTTCTTAGCTGGGAAATCCCATAGACAGAGGAGCCTGGTGGTCTACAGTTCATGGGGTCACAAATAGTCTGACACAATGGAAGCAAATTAGCATGAACATACACACACTCATCTCATTGTGTAACTCATAGGTTTTGCTGTCAAGTTCATGGAAAGTTTGTTGTTGTTCATCTCTCTTGCCCATTTTGCTTTTGTTCCTTTAAGTGCAGTGAGAACATTTGATGGCCTTGAACACATAATCAAGACACTTGAGAAGACAGTGCATCTGGGAGGCTATGGTTAGGTAACCATAAAGGGGACAATATGATCAATATGATGACCATCGGGAGGCCAGTATCAAGATACTGAAGTATCTCCTTACCCAGATTCCTTGTTAACCAAACCAGTTGGTTTAAAAAAATATATCAAAAGATACATTAACAGAGCCATCAACCTGTTTTAGCCAAGAGGCTTGTTTGTTAATTTCTTATAATTGAATTTCTATCATACCATAGGTGTTGATCCCAGTACTGCAGAAATAATTGCTTTAATACAGACTCATTGTTAACAGGTAATCCAAAATGATTCTATTATCTAAAAAAAAAATCTTAGCAAGAGAGCATAGAGACTTTTGTCATGCAAATACAGCCTTACAGGTAGATTCAGCAATACTTGCCAGAGTTCAGAACAAGTTTCTAATTATTTTATTTACACTTATTCCAAACCAAGGACAGTAGCGCTACTCAAATGATGCTCTTCTAGAGGGTATTAACATTGGCATCTTTTGGATTAGCGAGAGCAGGTTAGAGGACTGGACACTGCTGGGTTTCTGATTTGTTGTGGAGTGACTCTGGTGCTGCTAAAATTCCTAATTTGCATATAGCTTATATTGGCCAACCATTGAGACAGACTGAACCATGAATATTTATAACCATCACAGACAAAATCATATCCTAGCAGCAAGTACAGCAAGAATAATGACTGATTATATAGGCTCCTTTTAAGTTTGGTTTGCTGAAACTTTTCATAAGGAATCTCGGAATAGATTTTTAAAAAGCTTTTGAAGTTAAGAAGCCAGCAAATAACACAGCATCAGACTTCACCTAAAATACCTACAGATTTGAATGAATTGGTCTCTTCCTGATGTTCCCAAAATAACCTGAGTTTCATATGTATGCAGTAAGTAACTTTCCATACTCACCTGTTAAGGCTGCCTGGAATCCTGTAAGCAGGGTACAAGATGGTTTTTCCACGGGTCTTTTTAGCTTCATAAATTCAACCTTAGTTCCTTGTGACTGTCTAGTCATTTATGAATCTATGCATATCTCTCTCAAATATGGCATTTCAGTCAAAGCCTTGGTAATACAACCAGTGTTCCCACTTGAATGCTGTTACAAGGAAAGCCTATTCTTACTAAAATTATGTGAATATCTATCTATATTACCATGAAAATAAGAACAGTAATAATTTTCTGAATTTTGGAGGGGTTAGATATGAAGAAATAAATAAATGTTTCAATTTTATTTACAGATGTATAACTTACCAAATTGTTTTAAGTTATAGAT
>SJYC01128387.1:0-17897 GCA_006408675.1 Madoqua kirkii | reverse complement strand
AATCCACTACACAGAGACTCACTCAGAGGCTGCTAATTAAACATAGGTGGATTATCACAGCAAGGAAACCAGATAAAATTTCAAATCCTCAGGAATATATTTGAAAGAAACTGAACAGCTAAAATGATACAAAGTAAAGAGAATGCAACATCAGGAACATCTGACATTCCCAGACTGGGTGGAGTGGCACAAGAGTAAAAATAACAACATGAAGGTCAGACATTACAGCTTCTTGAGATGGGACCATGTGCTCGACCTACAGATGGAAATATCACAGCAAGGAAACCAGATAAAATTTCAAATCCTCAGGAATATATTTGAAAGAAACTGAACAGCTAAAATGATACAAAGTAAAGAGAATGCAACATCAGGAACATCTGACATTCCCAGACTGGGTGGAGTGGCACAAGAGTAAAAATAACAACATGAAGGTCAGACATTACAGCTTCTTGAGATGGGACCATGTGCTCGACCTACAGATGGAAAGGTTAAGAGCCTGCGAGATTCACATATGCTCCCCTCATAGGATCTACGATCAAAAAGACATCTCTCTAGCCACTCTTACATTTTCCTAAGTAACAACCACAGAGGATCCAATCCACCAACTTGTCCCACTCCTAAATAGAAAAAGACAGCCCTTTTGAGATGCTCGCTTTTCTTTATATGTTGTATTTTTTGGCTACTTTTACATCACTCCCCACTGTCCAGAGGTTTTTCTCAATGTGGAGATAATATTCAGATCAGAAACAGAAATTCTGGGACTCCCTTGGTGATCCAGTGGTTAAAACTCTGCATTTCCAATGCAAGGGGTGAGGTTTGATCCTTAGTTAGGAAACTAAGATCCCACATGCAGAATGGTGCAGCCAAAAAAAAAAGTAAACAAGCAAGCGAAAACAAACAAGTAAATATTCAGCATTATCAGAAGAAAGAAATATAAAGTGCTGTGGATTTTTTTAAACACTGAGCAAAAGTCAAGGGGTAGAAAGTAGGAAATCGGGTTTTTTGTTTTTTTTTTTTTTTTTTTTAACATCTGCCAGTGAGCTTTGTACATAATTAAGCTCTGGGACAACCTCAGATATGACATGAAACAGACCCAGCATCTGAAGAGGGTCAGTTTGACCTTGTGAAGCTGTGTCATGCCCGAGTCACCAGAACTCTCAGATTAAAGACAACAGGGCCTCCCAAGGGGCACACAGGGAAAATACAGATACCCTAGGGCAGCTCTGGAAGGAAGTCATCCTCACCCACAGACAGCAGGTTCCTGTAGGTCTCCAGCATCACGTCCCTGTACAAGGCCCTCTGAGCAGGGTCCAGGAATTCCCACTCCTCCTGAGTGAATTTGATGGCCACATCCTCAGAGGTCAGTCGTTCCTGAAATGAAACCACATGTCACCAAAAGGACCATGAAAAGTTCTCATTTTCATGCAAAAGAGAAAGGGTGATAAGGGGTAAGGATTGACTTGGTTGAAGTATGTGTTCTAACAGATCCATGCAGGGGTATCTGGAGAAATTATGGATCTTGAATTTTAATTTCTTAGGCATTTTGCTAACACCTTATGAGACCCTCCAATTAACATGGATTTTTCATCATTCTTCAAAATCCATGAAATATATAAAAATAAAGCTCAACACTGTTTTGGCTATACATAAGTGTCAGATATTATGTTCTACCCAGTGAGTGCAACTCATTATCTCGATGAGGTACAACATGAGTGCTGTCTTCAGAGACAACAAAGTCCACGTCACTTTTAAGGGAAAGGTTAAAATTTTCAGGTATGATGTTGATAACAGCAGCAAGGACCAAATGTCTCAAGGCTTCCTGTTGCTCTAAATTACTGTGAAGTGAAGTCGCTCAGTTGTGTCCAGCTCTTTGCGACTCCGTGGACTATATAGCCCACCATGCTTCTCTGTCCATGGGATTTTCCAGATAAGAGTACTAGAGTGGGTTGCCATTCCTTCTCCAGAGGATCTTCCTGACCCAGGGATGGAACCTAGGTCTCCCGCATTGTAAGCAAGACGCTTTACCATCTGAGCCACCAGGGAAGTCTAAATTACTGTAGTATTACTCTAAACATTAAATAAGTACTTTACAGGCAAGAACCTGTCATCAACATAATAGCTCATTAAAGAACCATTTGAAAAAAAAAAAAAGAAAAAAAATAATAAACAGACGAAAAAAAAAGAACCATTTGTTCCCACTTTAGAGAAGAAAACCTGTGCCACAGACACTCTGAGAAACTCAACTCAGATCACAAGAAGGTAAGAAATGTTACACGAAGCACCTGAACTCAGAAGTCTGGGCTCAGCAACTGAAGCTTAAGCATCTAACAGTGAAGTAATACAGAGAACATTACAAGTCCTTTGACAGTGGGCTCCTAAAGAAAACTTGAAAGAAGTCCAAGGTGAACCTCTTCCCTGCCCCTCTGTCTTCTCTGCAGGGGAAGCAGCTCTCGGGCCTTCATCCCTTGAACATGGACACCTGTGCCATATTAGTCTCTACCCCCTCCCTGATTGGGAGAACCTCCCCGCTATTGAGTGATCACTGTCCACAGTGGTGGTGAAGGACTGGAGACACTGACCCATGAGAGCCACAGCAGCTTGACAGCCCCAGGTCCCCAGACCATCTCACTTATTCCTAGCCACAGCTTCCAAACCAGTGCCATTTCAAAGGACTCTGACACAGCAGCCAAGTTCCCTGGAGCTGGAGTTCACAGCAGGGGTGGCTGGCTCCAGGGCTGGAAGTGGGACTGTGTTCCCACTGTTATGCCAGGAACCCTTCTCTGAAACAGTAGCTCTTCTACGCCATGGGCTTGGCCCTCTCAAAGGCCATGGGGTTCTTTTGCCAGATGGTGGTCTAGCTCATCTTCTTCACAATGTGAAGGAGCTCTTTCCATCTCCCATAGTTATTTCTGCTGTGTCTGCCCTGTATGTTTCCTTTCCTGGAACTACCCAGGCAGCCTGGGGAAAGTGGTGGGCTCAGGGTTTGACAGAAGGAAAACAAATAAATATTGTATTAATATGAAAAAAAAAAGTCCAAGGTGAACAGTGTGGAATGGCATGAAAGGTCATTATAGATGTGAATACAGAAACACAACTGTTACTAATTTACTACTTAAAGCACTAAAAGAATTGTTTAGAAAATTGCAAGGCCACAGATTGTACTGATAACATAATTTCAGCTGAAAGAAAAAGGTGGTATGTAGTTTTTAAATCATGATGTCTATCTAAACCACAGACTTGCACATGCATGCATGCTTATCTATAAAAAATTAAGTAACATGAGAGGATTCGTCTTTTGAAAGATTTTTTGGACAATGTTATATCATCCTTTCATTCACATGTTGTTTCAGCATCTTTCAGATGATAAAAATGTATCCTTTGTATTCAGCTGAGTTTGTCAACAGGATTCTATACTAGGCTACCAAACGAAAACTGGTAAAGACATTAAAATAAAAGAACACTTGAACTCGATTCATAATAAAATTACCATATACAAAGATACAAATATAATTTTATCCACTTAGATTTACATAGCAAGGCATTAACAGAAGCCAAAGACTTTTTTTGCTTTTTTTCCATTAATAAAACAGTGATTTGAAATTAGAAGAGTCATTAGATGATGACCAAAAAAAAAAAAATCACAACAGCAAAGTAAAAAAAAACTTCTTGGAGAATTAAAAATCATGGCAAAAAATAATATGGAAAAAAATATAGTTATTAAGCAAGGCTATCTCAAGAAACGTCATGATAGGAAGGAAATATTCAATACATTCCTTCTGAAATCACAGTGGCATGAAATGAGCTGTCCAGGGTGCCTGTCGTTCACCACCATATAATGCACAGGAGCAGAGACCACCAGAAGAACTAACAGGAGGAAAAAACCAGGGCAAGAGACCCAAAGTTTGTCTAAAAAAAAAAAAATCACAACAGCAAAGTAAAAAAAAACTTCTTGGAGAATTAAAAATCATGGCAAAAAATAATATGGAAAAAAATATAGTTATTAAGCAAGGCTATCTCAAGAAACGTCATGATAGGAAGGAAATATTCAATACATTCCTTCTGAAATCACAGTGGCATGAAATGAGTGTCCAGGGTGCCTGTCGTTCACCACCATATAATGCACAGGAGCAGAGACCACCAGAAGAACTAACAGGAGGAAAAAACCAGGGCAAGAGACCCAAAGTTTGTCAGAGAGTTGAAACAGGTAGTACTCACAAACCTAAGGACATGGAAAGGTGAAAAATGAAAGGATGGAAAAAGACAGCCCATCCTAAAGAGAGCAGGGAAGACTGTTATATCAGACAAAATAAACTGAAGAAAAAAAATTGCAGGGAGATAAATATTGTATAATGATAAAACGGTCAATTTACCAAAAACTTGTAACAAGTAAAAATATATAATGATAAAACAGTCAATTTACCAAAAACCTGTAACAAAAATATGTATACATCTAACATTAGATCTCTCAGAAAAATGAAATAAACGTTGAACAGACATGTATAGACCACATGGCCCAACAAAAGCAGAAAACACATGTATCTCAAGGACACAGAAAACATTCTGCATAAGAGACCATATGTTAGGCCAAAATTAACCATTTTAAGAGACTGATAGCATAACAGTATCTTCCCTAACAACAAAGAAATAAACACAGGAAAAAAAGAAAATTCCTCAAATGTGAACATTAAACAACTCTCTCTTACACCACAAATGGGTCTAAGAAAAAAATCACATGGAAATTTTTAAATACATGAATGAAAACGAAAAGACAATATTACAAAATTTGTAACACACAGAGAACACTGTACTAAAAGGAAAGTCTGAACTGGTAAATGCTTACACTAAAAAAAAGAAAAGGTCTTAAATCTGAAATCTATTTTTAGACCTCTAGGAAGTAGAAAACAGAAAACAAACTCAAGTTTAGCAGAAGGAAACATGTAAATAAGAAAACAGAGATACAATAGAAAGTAGGAAAATATAAAAATCAACAAACGAAGAGTTGACGTTTTGTAAAAACTGCATAGGAAAATCCCCCCTTGACTAAGGAAAAGAGAAAAAAAGATTCAAATAACTAAAAACAGATATGAAACAGGAGTGATTACAACTGAAGTCAAAAAAGAAGTACTATGACCGATAATGCCTATAAATGACAAAATACAGGAGATACTGGCAAATTCTCAGAAATATACAAACTGTTTTAGTTATTAAGAAATAAAAAAACCTGAGAAGTGTTGAAAGTGAAAGTGTTAGCAACTCAGTAGTGTCTGACTCTTTGTGACCTCATGAACTGTAGCCCACAAGGCTCCTCTGTCCATGGAATTTCTCCAGACAAGAAGACTGGACTAGACAGCCATTCCTTTCTCCAGGGAATCTTCCAAACCAGGGATAGAACCTGGGTCTCCCACAATGCAGGCAGATTCTTTATGATTTGAGTCAACAGGGAAGCTCATTATAACTAGAGAGTAGTATAAAAAGTAGTCAGAAACCTGTAAGGAAAATACAGGACCAAATTCTACCAAACATTTACAAAAGAATTACCACTAATCCTGCTAATTCTATGGAGCAAGCATGGTTCTAATAGTTTGCTGACTTCCCAAAGACATAAGAAAGAAAAACTAGAAACCAATACCTCTGATGAATACTGCTGCAAAATTAAAATACTTGCAAACCCACTTCAACACATATTAAAAAGATTTGGAGAGACAGACACAGAGAACAGATGGAGGGGGAAGGGAAGGAAGGAGAGGATGAGATGTATGGAGAGAGTAACATGGAAACTTACATTACCATATATAAAGTAGAGAATTTGCTGACTGACTCAGGGACTCAAACAGGGGCTCCCTAACAACCTACAGTGGTGGGATAGGGAGGAAGATGGGAGGGAGAGGACATATGTATACCTATGGCTGATTCATGTTGGTGTTTGGGAGAAAATAACAACTTCTGTAAAGCAATCATCTTTCAATTAAAATAATTTAAATAAATAAATAAAGATCTGACACCACGACCAAGTCAATTTTATTCATATAAGGCAAGGAGAAGTCAACATATAAAAACCAATTAATTTGACAAACTACATTGACAGATTAAAGGGGGGCAAGCAAAAACCAGTATCAACTCGATGCAGAAAAAAACCATTCGACAACAATTTGACAACCTTTCAAGATGGAACACTCAACAAACTACAGACAATAAATTATACCAACATCAACATAATAAATGCCATTATGAAAAGAGCACAGCAATGGGGAAAGAATGAAAGCTTTTCCTCTGAGGTCAAGAAGAAGGCAAGGATGCACACTCTGCACTGCAGTTCAACAAAGCACTGAAACCCTTAGAGCAATTAGATGAGATCTTCTTTCCCACATGACAAAGTTGCAACAGTAAAAATCATAAAGATTACAAAAGAAACATGCTATATCAAAACAGATTCTTTAATAACCACACAAAGAGTCAATCAACCAATTAACTCATTATCAAAATTGCCACGACAATCTCTGTAGAAGCAGACTAAAACATGGTGAAAATCACAGAACTATTCAAAGAGCAAACAGCAAAACTCTTGAAGGAAGATGAAGGTCTTTCTATTTCAACACCTATTACAAGGTAATCAAAGTGATGTGGTACTGGTATAAAAAGAGACAAATAAACCAACTGAACAGACCAGAGTACTCAGAAATAATTCTTTGTGTATATGTACGTAAGGTATATTCACAAGGATGTCAAGCTACACAAAAGGGAAAGGACAGGCTCAATTGATCTGATTCCCAGATTTTACCAGCTATTGTGCATACAAGACTTCCATGTACAGTTTCCTTACCCTGGTCAACAGAGCAGACAGCGCATCCAGATAGGCCCTAAGCAATCCTTGCTGCCCAACAGCACTGAGACCCCTTCTCCAACCCGTGAGTGAGAAGCCCTGCCTAGTACGGTGCCCAGGGGAGCCTCCTTACAAGGGCCAAGTCACCGGGTCACGGGGAGACGGGATCTACGTGGAGACGACAGGCCTTGAGGGAAGGTCCCGGGTAAGTGTGCATGTTCAGGGGTCACACCAGACATTTCAGAGTCAGACACGATTCGTGAGTCCAGAGAAGGGCATTTCAGGAAGGACAGAGTAAATACGACCTTACCTGAGAAAGAGCCATGCCTCACTCCTTTTCTTTCCTCTTCCTTAACTTCAGGGCTTCCTCAGGCAACATGAGCCTTCAGAGGTCTATCATGAAAGTGGAAAACATGTTGTTTCATGCTTAGAGTCAACATATTCCCTTCCTGAGCCCCAACCACACACACACACAGGGAAGCCCTCACCATGAGAAACAGACAGTTCCCTGTCGCCACTGTCTCAGGAGGGACTCAGGACAGTCAACTTCCACAGAGAAACCAACATGGGACTTTCCCACACTTTCCCTCAGATCACACTCCCCTCCTGCTGAGGCCTCATGTACACAGCAACAGGAGGCACCACCGCTGACCAGGCAATCTCCTTCAGATCACACAGCAGGTCAAAACAGAGCATCCCCTCCTCAGCCCAGATTGCAGCCCTCAGGACTGGGAGGACTCAAGAGTCCTGATGCTCAGTGAGGGATCCAGACTGGAATCAACTGGGCCATCTTAAACATTCTCAAGCTGTGGAACAACACAAACTACCTGAAGGGGAATCTCTGGTCAGATGGTACAAAACATGTGTGTGGGGAGCTGCGTTAGACATTACTGATAAAATGGAGGCATGGCCCCAAACTCGTCTTTGTCCCGCAGGCATGGACCTGGGATGAAGGAGTTATGTATTGTGATTCTGATTTGTTTTTTCCTTTCCTCAGTTGAGTTGACTGAAAAGAATGTTAAGGTGCTTACTGTCCTTGAGAGGAGCAGGAGAAGGCACAAAGCCTTCTGCAGTTGTGCCCAGAGAATAATCCATAAAGTGAACCACTGACATTTGTTCAAGGATCTTTACAAAGAGTGTTCCAGGATGAGCAGGGAGGCCACAGCTTGAGGCCATGGGAAGGATTGTCACCTGAGACCTATTTGGCAAAGGAAGTTTGCTGAATTTAGGATTTAGGAATAATTAAGAATAGTCAGAAGCTAAAAATTTAAGCAATGTGGTAATGCTAGCATGTTTTACTATAGCTTATACAGATTAGGAATTTCAGAGATATTAACAGGTCAAGCCTTTTTAGGAGACAGTGAGCTTAGGATGCTAAGGGCAAACAGGATTTAGAAAGATAAGAAATAAACTGAGGAATGTGGTTTGCAGCCAAGACATAAGCATGAGTTACAATGTAATCACAAGTTAAAGTAACCAGGATTCTGAGAGGATCTCTGAAGCAGAAACTCTGTTTGAAGGGCAAACATGTTTTATGGAGACAATAAATTTGGGTGAGGGGAAACTGAAAATGCCAAACCTCTGACCTAATGCTTTTGTCAAAGTATAAAAGAGAATCTGAAGCTTGAAATAAACATGCAGTCCCGTACGTTGAGTCAGAGGTGGCATCACTCTCCGCCGACACCGCTCAACTCTTCAGGCTGACTTCCTGGCTGCTGGAGCTGGACTCCCGCACATGTGTATGCAAAATGCATCATCAATGAAACGTGAAGCCTGGACTGAGTATCATTCAAAGGTGAAAAGCACCCTCCAATTCTCTTTTTCTTTCCCAGCCTTACTAAGGTGTAACTAACAAAAATGGTATAAATATACTCTGTACAAAGTGATCATGTGATAGACTCATACACTGAATAGTTAATACAGTTGAGTAAGTTACACTTCCACCTATGAGTACACTGTATTATTTCTCTCTGGGCGAATTTCAAGGATATAGAAACACTACCAGCAGCATGCAGTACCTCAGATCCCCAGAACTTACTTATTTTACAACGAAAAGTCTCTACTTTTTGACTATCAGTGCCCCATTTCCCCCTCCACCCAGCTCCTGGTAAAAGCTTCTGTCAGTTTGACAATTCTAGTTTCCACATACAGTATCTGTCCTCCTTTGTCAGGCTTATTTAACTTGGCATAATGTTCTCTAGGTTCATTCATTATGGCATAAATGCAGGATTCTTGATTTTTATATTTATAGATAGAGAAAAAATAGTTCATGAATATACAGTATATAATAAATATTTCTATACCACACTTTTGTAACCTATTCTTTTGTCAAGAGACGTCTGGCCTGTGTCTATGCCTTGGCTACTGCAAATCCAGTCACACTCACGGGACTGTGGACATATCTCTGAAAAACTGATTGTGCTTCCTTTGGTTATCTGTCAGAAATGGGTTTGACAGACTCTACACCTGTTCTATGTTACTTTGTTAAGGAACTTCCATTTTATTTTCCAACATAGCAATACCATTTACATCACCACCAACAGTGCAGTTAAGATTCCGTGTTTTCTGTACTGTGCCTGTATGTGTCCTTATTTTGGGAGGGACAGGAGTGGATAACACAGAACCCAGCCTGGCAGCAAGACAGTTGCAGCTGCATCTTCTAGAGGACAAGCCTCCAGGCTGCAGATCACTGTGGCATCGCTGCCCACTGATCTTCTGGAGCATCCTCCCCTATGTCATAGGACTTTATGACTCTTCTCAGGTTGGGCCCAGAGATCCCTACCAAGCAGGAGCACCTTATAACAAGCATTCTGTGATCTTAACCTTAGTACTCCTATTTTCCCAGCAGGACTCAGACAAACTTACATAATTTCATGGTGTCCAACAGAGTGTCCACAGAGTCCATAATGATCCTCTTACACAAAGCATTCCAAGCCCTGATAGCTCATGCATGAGGCAAAATACAAAAGACGACACCTAAGGATCCACAAACACAAGACACTATATTTTCATTTACAATGAGTGATCCAGGTCAAACATCGAAATCTCCAAAGAGTATGAAAAAGAGGGATAATTCCAATGATGCATATGGCCCACTGAGACTTTAGCAGCTTCCAAGGAAACACTCTAGATTCTCTTGGTATCTTCCCAAATCCACATGAACCTTTCTGCACCGGCAACCCCAAGTACACAATGATACCAAAGTTGATGCAAAAAATGACCTGAGATTTTCCCTGTTACTCTACGGTGCCTGCCTGCAAAAGCCAGGGAGTGGAGTGGATGCTGGAGGCACCTGCTAGAACCAGCCCCTCAAGCCCAAGGCTCCCATCCTCCTGCACCCACAGGTGCCTGCGGGCTCAGCCCAGGCCACAGTTCTAACAGTGGAAAAGACTTCTCTTGGCTGAATTCTACATGCTTCATTGTTGCTCACGTGTGGTCACGCTTTGTCAAATCAAACCTCTGCAGGCACATGTCAGCCTCAGCACTGCTGTCCCGGGGAACATGAGCTCAGGCAGTATAACCTCAAACCACTCCATGCGGGCTCTCCAACAAATCTGCTTCCAGGTGCTCCAGCCTGAACGGAGACATTCTCTTCCAACAGATCCACACATCCACTGTCCCTGCAGCTACACTTGGGATGAGCACACACTCCATTCACTGGGCTCACCTTGATGCCCCCAAGTACTGCCACAAGCCTCCTGCAAATCCCACCAAGCTCCCTCCACTTTCCCCACTCTTCTACCTCTCCTCCCTGCATGACTGGACTAAGCAAGACTAAAGCACATAGGGGTTTCCTGGCAAAGGGGATCACAAGGAGAGTGCCCATGAGCTACCACCCAAAGGACACTGCACATGCAGTATGAAAATTAAGAGACTGGCTCTCCTGGGAAAGTCTGCCACCACCTGGGCACATTATGGAGTCCACGTACAAAGGCATTTGAGATGAGGAAGGCATCTCCTGTTTTCTCCACCCACGCCTACTTGGAAGATATTCTAGCTTTTGGGAGGTGCAGGGGGCAGCATCTCCTTCCTGGCCCATTAGGTTTTGGATTTCTGCTCATCCTCAGTGCACTGATATTACAACACTGACATTGAGCATGTGAACTCGTAGATGGCAAAGCTGCTGTCCACGACGGTGACTGGTCCTGAATGGACAGAGCTTAGATCTGGGGGCTGCAGATGACAAATCTCACCAGACTAAACACAGGGACATCTCAGCCCACTGCTTGAGGACACCAGTTCTGTAGGGCTTTTGAGGACTTCCTATATTTTTTGGCTCTTCTTCTGAGTAATTAAGTAGTCACATAGGGTGAAGATCAATTATAGCTGAAATGTCCAGAACATGGGAAACATCTTCATCACCTGCCCTGTTCTCTTGGTCTTCCCTGAGGATTATTCAGCCCAACCCATAGTCCTGTTATCTACAGACATTTCCAGTATCAGGTACTGCAGCCATGCTGGGAAGAAGAGGAACACTATGAGCCCTAAGAAGAGGAGAACCAGGAAGGACTCAAAATAACCCATGAATAAAGGCATTAATTTCTGCTGATGGCAACTGATACAGAGGCAATAATCTGGGTAACATGCGAGAGACTGTTAGGAGGGGATGAGGAGACCTCTCTGAGCCTAGAAATGAAGGGTGACAAAGGGCCTGAGGTAGAGTGACCTGAAGGTGAGAAAAGGAAATACAATGTCAGAAAGAAATGGTTTTTCTATTTGGAAACAGAGAAAAGGTAAATGAGACCAGGACAGGCTGAACCATGAGCAAAGGGTCAACTACCCGGATGAGGCTGGAGACACTGACCGGGCCCTGAGCTTGAAAGAGGGCTGTAAAGAAACAGCGAGGAATCAAGCTTTTGACCCAAGAAGAAATGAAAGCCAGTGAAGGTCTGAACATCAGGACATTAAAAAGAAAAAAAAAAATCTCCCTTCAGATTTAGCCTTATTCATAGAAGTCATCTAATTCTGAGCCTGTGATCCTGCTTCCATCCTACAGTTTTCGTTTTTCATTCAGGGAGTACTGGGATCTATTTAAAATTCTCATTACCACTAGAAACTCCCTCCAAACCAGAACTGCCACACACAGACACACAGCCAATTTGGCTAATCATTTCAGGGGTCAGTGTTGCTCATGCTCAGAGATTCCGGTCTAGTCTCTCATCTGCATGTTACCAGTGGGCTCCCTGAGGCTCAGAGAGAAGCCGTTTATGAGAAGGTTTGAGCTGAGTGAAGAGAACCGGGTATAACTGAATAATGAAATGGGAGGCTGAAGGGCAAGTGGGCCAAGTTTGTTCTTAGTGCCCATCTTATTTAAGACCAGGAACATCTGTCATGTATCTGAGCAAAAGAAACTTTTCTTTCAAGAGTGGGTCAAACTGATACCAAGCAGGTAATTCTTTATTATATGATTGCAGTAAAATATTTAAAAAATACACCATTGCTAATATATATCCACTGGTACCAAAAAAAAAAAAAAAAACATTCTAAGGGGTCAGCTTGGAAATAAGACCTGAGCAATCTTTTTCATTATGAATAGAGAGGCTGTGTTGGAAGGTTGCAGGTCAATCCAGCCCATCCTTCCTCATTTGCACAGAAAAGTCACAAACGGACCTGAGGGAAACATCTTCATATTACCGCACAGCTCACTTTTTTTCACTGATCATAGAAAATGGAGAAAGCAGACCATTACATTAACCAGTTAAACTAGGTGTTTTTTCTTTTTTTGAAAGGAAACAATGAAGCATTTTGTTGGTTTTATCATGTTAAATGTTCATTTTCCCATTTCTCAAAGAAATGCCTTTAATTTCACAAGATCTAATGTCCTACCTCCGTTATTCTCTGGTAAAGAGCTGAGACCAAAATATCCATTTGTGTGTGCACACATAAACACATACACACAATTCATGTGTTTGGTAAAATCACAGTTGAAAATATGTCTATTTTATTACAAGATGTTGAGAGGGTAACAGGCAGGAAGGCCAGGGGTCTGCAAATGGAGGAAATAGGCTGCAAGCGTCAGACATTTTTATCTCTTTTAAGCAGCAGGAGGAAACAAACTGGTCTCCAAAGGGAGGAAATAGACTGCAAGTGTCAGACATTTTTCTCTCTCTAAGAGGAGGAAACAAACTAGCCATATTTTTTTCCTTTTCTATACAAATCTAAAAGGACGTTTCTCTTAAAATACTGTGTTGTCATAATGACACCTGGGGTCAGACTCTCAAGACAATCAGGACTGAAGGTGCCTGGGGCTCCCCACACAAGCTCCTGTCCTAATTACACCTGAGGAACCCCAGGTATTAATAACTGTGGGGGGTCAACCCGTCGATTTTCTTTC
This sequence comes from Madoqua kirkii, assembly GCA_006408675.1. Taxonomy (NCBI): domain Eukaryota; kingdom Metazoa; phylum Chordata; class Mammalia; order Artiodactyla; family Bovidae; genus Madoqua; species Madoqua kirkii. Next base: position 4,743 of record SJYC01128387.1, on the reverse strand, counting down.
AGATACTGGGCAACTTAACTCCATGCTTACTGAAGCCCCTGGCCCACTTCCTTCTAGATCTGCTTCCATAATGGGACTGTCTGGATGGGCCAAAGGGTATTATTTCATTTATTCTTTATGTTGTAACTGAGATTCTGGGCTATTTTCACACGAGTTTCTGATTGTGCCAGTCTCCCTCATCCCTTTTGTGGAGGAATACACTGAACAAGGTCCATGCCTCTGTTTTCATAAAGATGGAGTCCTCCCTTTCTCTCCCTTTAGTTGAACACAATGTAAATCCTAGAGTATGGGCTGAGGGAAAATCTGCGGGTCGAGCACAAAATGCTATTCCTGTAATTGTCAAGCTCAAAGATCCACTTATTTCCACATAAGAGCAGTATCCACTGAAACCTGAGGCTAAGGGTTAAAACACATGGTCTCAAAATGCTATTCCTGTAATTGTCAAGCTCAAAGATCCACTTATTTCCACATAAGAGCAGTATCCACTGAAACCTGAGGCTAAGGGTTAAAACACATGGTCGAAAATTTAAAGGAGCAGGGACTATTAGTTCCCTGTAACAGTCCATGCAACACTCCTATTTGGGTATAAAGAAATCAAATGGTAAATGGAGACTAGCTCAAGATTTACAAATAATAAATGAGGCTGTAGTTCCTTTACACATCATGGTACCTAATCCTGATACTCTATTGTCTGAAATTCCTGAATGAGCCAAATATTTCTCAGTAGTTGATTTGAAAGATGCTTTCTATTCTGTGCCTTTGGCGGAGGAAAGTCAATTTTTATTTGCCTTTGAAGACCCTATGCTGCCAGCTTCTCAGTTAACCTGGACAGTTTTGCCCCCAGGATTTTGTGACAATCCTCACTTATTTGGACAGTTTGTCACAGCATCTACAAAACTTTAATAACTCCGAAGCGGTGGTGTTACAATACGTAGATGATATTTTGCTCTGTGCTGAGACAGAGGAAGCTTCTTCAAGAGCCTCAGAAGATTTCTTACACTTACTGGCAGGCTTCAGTTATAAGGCATCAAGAGAAAAGGCTCAGCTTTGTCAACAATCTGTTAGATATCTGGGCCTAATCATACCACAAGGGACTAGGACCATAGGCCCTGAGAAAATTAAACCCAAACTAAATCATCCCCTACCTATGACTTTAAGACAATTGAGAAGATTTCTGGGAATCACAGGCTACTGTCGTACTTGGATTCCGGGTTATGGGGAACTTGCCTGGCCTTTATATAAACTTATAGCTGAAACTCAGCAGGCCCAGAAAGACAAACTGCTTTGGTCTCCAGATACTCAAAAGGCTTTTAAGGTTCTTCAGACTGCCCTCCTGCAAGCTCCCACTTTGAGCTTGCCCACTGGGTCAGGATTTAATTTGTCATTGAAAAAAAAGGTATGGCCTTGGGAATTTTGACACAAGCCCGAGGGCCTCACCAGCAACCTATTGCTTATCTAAGCAGAAAATTAGATGTAATTTCACTTGGGTGGCCCCACTGCCTAAGAGTAATTGGGGCAGCAGCTTTATTAGCACCTGTAGCTTTACAAATAACAAAATCTTACTGTCCTGAATTCTCATGATGTGAGTGGAATCTTAAATTCCAAGGTTAATATTTGGATGACAGACAGTAGGCTTCTTAAATATCAGTCACTGCTGTTAGAAGGGCCAGTAACTAAGCTTAAAGTTTGTTGGCATATAAATCCTGCCACTTTGCTTCCTGAGAAGGAAAATGAAACACCTGATCACGATTGTTCCCAATTTCTAACTTTAAACTATGCAGCTCGGATGGATCTAATGGATACCCCATTAGACAATCCTGACATGGAAGTATTTACAGATGGCAGTTCTTTTGTTTGCGATGGAAATCATAAAGCAGGTTACACCATGATAACTGTTGAACAGGGTTTAGAAACAAAGTCTCTCCCCCAGGGAACCAGTGCTGAGTTAGCAGAGCTTGTGGCTCTGACTTGAGCTCTAGAGTTAAGCAAAGGGCAGCAAGTAAATATCTACATGGATCCTAAGTATGCTTATTTGACTTTACATGCTCATGCTGCAGTATGGGAAGAAAGACAGTTTAAAACAGCAACAGGAGAACCTATGAAGCATTTCAGAGAGATTGAGAGATTTTTAACTGCTATATATAGTGTAGCTGTTATGCATTGCAAAGGGCACAGCAGGGATGGGAGTAAAGCAGCTGAAGATAATCAGTTAGCTGATTCTCAAGCCAGAAAAGCAGCACTTTATGAAACCCCTTCACTGCAGATGCCTTTCATCTGGACAGGCCCTGTGAAACAGGAAAAACCACAATATACTGAGGAAGAATTAGAACGATATGAGAAAAGAGGAACTAAGATTACAAATAAAGGATGGCTATAGTCCGAGGATGGATGATTAATAATACCTGAAAATGCTCAATGGAAAATTCTTAAGGTTACACCAGAGTTTTCATTTGAGTGCAGGAGTACGTACCAGATGGCTTCTCTTTTGTTTGAAGGTAAAAGTGTAATGAAAATTTTAAAGAACATTATCAAAAGGTGTGAGGTTTGTCAGAAAAATAACCCAAAGACTGAGAACCTAGCAATATCTGGATTACAACGAAGTGGAAAGTATCCTGCAGAGGGCTGGGAAATTGATTTTACTCATATGTCCAAATCTAACTGATATTCTTGCTTACAAGTTTGGGTAGATACCTTCACTGGTAGGAGTGAGGCTTTCCCCTGTTGTCGTAAGCAGGCTAAGGAGGTTATAAAGATTTTAACCTATGAAATTATACCCAGGTTTGGGCTGCCACGGAGCCTTCAGAGTGACAATAGCTCCGCATTTAAAGCTGCTGTAACTCAAGGGTGTTCTAAAGCTCTAGAAATAGAATATCACTTACACTGTTCCTGGAGACCCCAATCTTCAGGAAAAGTTGAAAACTCTAATGACATAATCAAGACATCTGTGCAAATTAACTCAAGAGATGCAGGACAATTGGTTTAAAGTCCTACCCATAGATTTAATGAGGGCTTGAACTGCCCCCCAAAAGGAAGGGCTGTCCCCCTTTGAATGTAGTTATGGAAGACCTTTGTTATGCACAGACATCATCGTTATAGACCCTGAGGCCTTGGAATTAACTAGTTATATAACTCAGCTCTCAGCTTTTCAACAGGCATTACAAGATTCTCAAAAAGCTATTTCAGCTCTTACTGCTGACCAAGCACAAATTAGAAAGGTGGTTTTACAAAACAGATTGGCTTTAGATATTCTGACAGCTGTGCAAGGAGGAACTTGTGCCCAAAGCTGTACATATATACCTGATATGAGCCCTAATGTTATTCATTTTACTAAACACATGAACAAGATGATTGAGGCTATGGATATTCCTGAAGCCTCAACTGCCTGATTTTGGGAGATGTTAACTAGTGCCCCATGGTGGAAAACTATCTGACTTACAATAATTCTGATTGTTTTGTTTTTGCTATTTGCTCCCTGCATCTGTAACTGTGTAACTGGATTTGTTTCTAGTTGCATGAAAGCTTTTAAGTTACAAATGGCTGTGTTCAGGGAAGCACACTGATTGAAACGGCCCACCCTGGCCAGGCACCACAGTAACCATTTCCATGAGTTGTTTTATGACAGGAGATCCTGATAAGGAACACAGAACTAATGAGCCACCACCAACCTGAAAAGTTTGGGAAAGGTCGAAAGGAGACATGGAGTGTCTGTCCACTTCCCAGAATCCCTCTTGCTAGCATCCATCTTGACTGAGCCATGTGTGCACCACCAGGAAAGACTCTGAATTAGAATGATTGGCCAAAGACCACCCGGAAAGTAATCTCATCATCATAAATTCCCGAGACTTCGGGCTATGCGGCAGAGGAGTTCTCTCCTGGGTTCCTTTATCCTATTGCTCTCCACCCAAGTGCCCTTCCCAATAAAATCTCTTGCTTTGTCAGCACACAGGTCTCCTTGGACAATGCATTTCCGAGTGTTAGACAAGAGCTCAGTTTCGGACCCTGGAAGGGGTCCTTCTTCCTGCAATAGTTGCTCAAACTCCTGCTATTGCTGCAGCTGCTTCCAGCTACTATTTAGGGGCTCTGGATCAGACAGCTTCGGTATGAGGGTCAGGAGAATATGTTACCTCACCAATTTAGGGACAACACCCCTGTTCAGCTCAGAAGCAGTTGTGGAACGAGAACGATGCCCCTTTTCCCTAGGGAACATAATTCTTCTAAAAGAAAAGGAGGGAATGAGAGGGTAACAGGCAGGAAGGCCAGGGGTCTCCAAATGGAGGAAGTAGGCTGCAAGTGTCAGATATTTCTATCTCTCTTAAGCAGTAGGCGAAAACAAACTAGTGATACTTTTTTCCTTCTCTATACAAATTTAAAAGGTTTTCCTTAACATACCTTGTTGCCATAATGACACTTGGTTTAACCTGAAGTTAACTATTCTCAAACCTTGAGTTAACCAAGGCATTTTTTAAATGGAAATGTTTGTCTTAAGCTATTCGAATGGACTATGCATTTACCCCAGACTCTGTCAAGTCTGTTCCACCTAATGGCTCAGAACCTACTTCACAAACAATATCTGTTATACTCAGATATTGTTCCCTAATCTATGTAAACAAAATAATTTGCTTAGTAATTTGCCCTTCTACAAGATTCAAGTTAATCATTTTATGGCCTGGGTTGAATTATCTGCTGCCAAGATTATCCCAAAATACATCTTATGGATGAGGGGCCTGGTGCCATTCTGAGTTT
>SJYC01128386.1:0-20514 GCA_006408675.1 Madoqua kirkii | reverse complement strand
TGGAATTCCATCACCTCCACTAGCTTTGTTTGTAGTGATGCTTTCTAAGGCCCACTTGACTTCACATTCCAGGATATCTCGCTCTAGGTGAGTGATCACACCATCATGATTATCTGGCTCATGAAGATCTTTTTTGTATAGATTTTCTGTGTATTCCTGCCACCTCTTCTTAATATCTTCTGCTTCTGTTAGGTCCATGCCATTTCTATCCTTTATCGAGCCCATCTTTGCCTGACATGTTCCCTTTGTATCTCTAATTTAAGATTGCTAGTCTTTCCATTCTATTGTTTTCCTCTATTTCTTTGCACTGATCACTGAGGAAAGTTTTCTTATCTCTCCTTGCTATTTTTTGGAACTCTGCATTCAGAAGGGTATATCTTTCCTTTTCTCCTTTGCCTTTTACTTCTCTTCTTTTCACAGCTATTTGTAAGGCCTCCTTACAAGACAGCCATTTTGCTTTTTCGTATTTCCTTTTCTTGGGGATGGTCTTGATTCCTGTCTCCTGTAACAATGTCACAAACCTCCGTCCATAGTTCATCAGGCACTCTATCAGATCTAGTCCCTTAAATCTATTTCTCACTTCCACTGTACAATCGTAAGGGATTTGATTTAGGTCATACATGAATGGTCTAGTGGTTTTCCCTACTTTCTTCAATTTAAGTCTGAAGTTGGCAATAAGGAGTTCATGATCTGAGCCACAGTGAGCTCTTGGTCTTGTTTTTGCTGAGTGTATAGAGCTTCTCCATCTTTGGCGGCAAAGAATATAATCAATCTGATTCAGTGTTGGCCATCTGGTGATGTCCATGTGTAGAGTCTTCTCTTGTGTTGTTGGAAGAGGGTGTTTGCTATGACCAGCATGTTCTCTTGGCAAAACTTTGTTGGCCTTTGCCCTGCTTCATTTTGTACTCTAAGGCCAAATTTGCCTATTACTCCGAGTGTTTCTTGACTTCCTACCTTTGCATTCCAGTCCCCTATAATGAAAAGGATATCTTTTTTGGGTGTTAGTTCTAAAAGGTTTTGTAGTTCTTCATAGACCCATTCAACTTCAGCTTCCTCAGCATTACTGCTTGGGGCATAGACTCGGATTTCCATGATATTGAATGTTTGCCTTGGAAACGAACAGAGATCATTCTGTCGTTTTTGAGATTGCACCCAGGTACTGCATTTTGGACTCTTTTGTTGACTATGATGGCTACTCCATTTCTTCTAAGGGATTCTTGCCCACAGTAGCAGATATAATGGTCATCTGAGTTAAATTCACCCATTCCAGTCCATTTTAGTTCGCTGATTACCAAAATGTCAACGTTCACTCTCACCATTTCCTGTTTGACCACTTCCAATTTGCCTTGATTCATGGATGTAACATTCCAGGTTCCTATGCAATATTGCTCTTTACAGCATCGGACCTTGCTTCTATCACCAGTCACATCTACAACTGGGTATTGTTTTTGCTCTGGCTCCATCTCTTCATTCTTTCTGGAGTTGTTTCTCCACCCATCTCCAGTAGCATATTGGGCACCTACCAACCTAGGGAGTTCATCTTTCAGTGTCCTATCTTTTTGCCTTTTCATACTGTTCATGGGGTTCTCAAGGCAAGAATACTGAAGTGGTTTGTTATTCCCTTCTCCAGTGGACCTCGTGTTGTCAGAACTCTCCAGCAAGACCCATCTCTCTTGGGTGGCCCTACATGGCATGGCTTAGTTTCATTGAGTTAGACAAGGCTGTGATCCATGTGATTAGATTGGTTAGCTTTCTGTGATTGTGGTTTCAGTCTGTCTGCACTCTGATGCCCTCTCTCAGCACCTACCTTAGCATGTGAGATTTTGTGTGTGCCCTTTAAAAGTGAAGTCTCTATTTCCCACAAGCCATTGGGTCTCCTGAAAGTAAGCCCCACTGGCCTTCAGAGCTAAATGTTCTGGGGTCTCATCTTCCCAGGGCAGGAGCCCTATATGGGAATTACATCCCTTGCTCCTTGGGGAGAACCTTTGCAATTCTAATTATTCTCCCATTTGTGGATTCCCTACTCAGGGGTGTGGGTCTTGACTTTACAATAACTCCACTCCTACACATCTCAGTGTTATTCTTTCTTTGTCTCTTTAATTGTAGATCTTTTTTGGTAGGTTCCCATCTTTAACACTGATAGTTGTTCTGTAAATTGTTTTAGTTTTTAGTGCACCCATAAGAGGAGGTGAGCTCAGGGTCTTTCTACTCTGCCATGTTGAGCCTTTTCCCTAGTCTATTTTTAATTATGTTATTCAGTGGCCCTTAGGTACAGAACACTAAAGGAAAAAAACAGATTAACACTAAATATAGCATAATTAAAGTTTCTCTCTATAAGAATCACAGCACAGATAGGGAAGAGAAAATGGTGTAATAGAATGATGTATGCTCACCTCTCATGAAAATACCAAAACCACAACTAACTGCTGGGAAACTATCAACAACTACAACAACAACAACAACAACAACAACACTGAAACCTACCAAAAACAGTACCCTGCATCCACAGAGAGGAAGCCTCAGTGAGACAATAGGAGAGACACAACCATAATAAAATTAATTTATTGCAGTCACAATAAAATCACCCATAGCTGCTAGGTGGTCTACCCACAGACTGAAAAATAATTATATTGCAGAGGTTCTACCGCAGGAGTGGAAGTTCTAAACCCCACATCAGGGTCCCCAGCCTGGGGGTCTGGCATGGGGAGGAGCCACCAGAGCATCTGGCTTTGAAGGCCAGTGGAGTTCCACTGCAGGAATTCCACAAGATGAAGGGAAATAAACTCCACTCTTGGAGGGTGTACCTCGGGACCCAGGGGAAAAGCAGTGACCTCGCAGGATCCTGGGTCGGACCTACCTGCTGGCATTGAAGAGTGTCCTGCAAGGAGCAGCCGAGGCTCACTGCAGACACAAGGACATTGGTTGTGGTAGTTCTAGGAAGTGTTCACTGCTTTGAGTCTGCCTGCAAAGTATTATTTTCTCACCAAGACCTGGCCCAACCCAACAGCCTATAGGTCTAATGCTGGGATGCCTTGGGCCACAAAACCAACAGCATTGTGTCTGCCTGAAGTATTCCTGAGCCTACAGCTGCCTGCTAGACAGATCCCTTGACATGGCCCTGCCCAGCAGAGGGACAAGACCCACCAGTGGAAAGGAAACCACCTACCAGGACATCTGCACAAGCCTCCTAGACCAGCCTCATCAACCAGGGGACAAACAGCGCAAGCAAGAGGGACTACAACCCTGCAGAACAGAAATTACAATCACAGAAAATTAGACAAAATGAGATGGCAGAGGAATTTTCCCCAGCCAAAGAACAAGTAAAACCACCAAAGAACGACTAAGTGGAGGTAGGCAATCTACCCCAAAAAAGAATTCAGAGTAATGATAATAAAGATGAGCCAAACCTTGGAAAAAGAATGGAGGCACACACTGAGAAGACACAAGAAATGTTTAACACAGAGCTAGAAGTCTAACGAACAGACAAGCAGATGAATAATACAATACCTGCGATGAAAAATTAACTAGAAGGAATCAATAGCAGAATACGTGAGGCAGAAGAATGAATAAGTGAGCCACAAGACAGAATGGAGGGAATTGCTATCACAGAGCAGAGTAAAGAATGAAAAGAAATGAGGACAGTCTAACAGACCTCTGGGATTGATTAAACACACCAGCATTTGCACTATAGGGGTCCCAGGAGGAGGAGAGAGAGAGAAAGGACCTGAGAACATATTTGAAGAGATAATAGCTGAAAATATCCCTAATGTGGGAAAGGAAAGGAAGCAAGTCCAGGAAGCAAGAAGAGTCCCAGGCAAAATGAACCCAAGAAGAAAGATGCCATAGTGATTAAATTGACCAAAATTAAAGACATATATATATGACATATATATATATATAGACACACATATATAAAGACATATATATATATATGCAACAGGGGAAAAGCAGCATACAAGGGAAATCCCATATGTTATCAGCTATTATTTTAGCAGAAACTCTGCAGGCCAGAAGGGAGTGGCATAATATATTTAAAGTGATGAAAGAGAAGAACCTCCAACCAAGAATACTCTACCCAGAAAGGCTCTCATTCAGAGTCAACAGAGAAATAAACTTCACAGCCAAGCAAAAGCTAGGAGAATTCACCACCACCAGACCAGCTTTCCACAAATGCTAAAGGAACTTCTGGCGGAAAAGAAAAGGTAACAGAAACAAGAAAATTACGAATGGAAAACTTCACTGTTAAATGCAAATGTACAGTAAAGGTAGGAAATAATCCACACACCAATATGATATTAAAACTAGTGAGAAGAGGATAGTGCAGGATACTGGAAATGCATTTGAAATGAGAAAGACAAGACAAAATATTCTTGTTTTTATAGACTGCTGTATCAAAACCTCATGGTAATCACAAACTGAAAATCTGCAACAGACACACAAAAAAGGAATCCGAACACAACAATCAGTTCAGTTCAGTTCAGTCGCTCAGTTGTTCCGACTCTTCGTGACCCCATGAACTGCAACATGACAAGACAAAATATTCTTGTTTTTATAGACTGCTGTATCAAAACCTCATGGTAATCACAAACTGAAAATCTGCAACAGACACACAAAAAAGGAATCCGAACACAACAATCAGTTCAGTTCAGTTCAGTCGCTCAGTTGTGTCCGACTCTTCGTGACCCCATAAATTGCAGCATGCCAGGCCTCCCTGTCCATCACCATCTCCCAGAGTTCACTCAGACTCAACGTTCATCAAGTCATCAAATCACAAGAGAACAAAAGAGAGGAAAGGGGAGAAAAAAAGACCTAACAAAAACAAATCCAAAACAATTAACAAGATGGCAGAAAGAACATACATATTTCCAAGTGGTGCTAGTAGTAAAGAATCTGGCTGCCAATGCAGGAGATGTAAGAGATGCAGGTTCAATCCCTGGGTCGGGAAGATCATTTGGAGAAGGAAATGGCAACCAACTCCAGTATTCTTGCTTGGAAAATCCCATGGACAGAGGAGCCTGGCAGGCTATAGTACATAGGGTCACAAAGAGTTGGACATGACCAAAGTGAATTGGCATGCATTGATAATTACCTTAAACATAAGCAGATTAAATGTTCCAACCAAAAGACAGACTGGCTGAATGGATACAGAAGCAAGATCTGTCAATATATGCTGTGTATAAGCGACTCATTTCAGATCCAGGGCCATGTACAGACTGAAAGTGAGGGGATGGTAAAAGGTATTCCATGCAAACGGAAATCAAAAGAGAGCTGGAGTAGCAATACTCATATCAGACAAAACAGACTAAAAAATGTTACAAGAGGCAACGGAGGGTAGTAATGATCAAGCTCTTGATCCAAGAAGAAAATACAACAATTATAAATATTTATGCACCCAACATAGAAGCACCTCAATATACTAACAAATACTAATATAAAAGAGGAAATCAAAAGTAACACAATAATGGAGACTTTAACATCCCAATTAAACCAATGGGAAGAATATCTAGGCATAAAATAAATAAGGAAACACAGGGCTTCAATGACATTAATTGATATTATAGAGCATTCCATCCAAAAGCAGCAAAATACACATTCGGTTCAAATTCACATGGAATATTCTGCTGGATTGGTCAAGCTAGCCTGAGTAAATTTAAGAAAATTGAAAGCCTATCAAGCATTTTTTCCAACAACAACTCTGAGATTAGAAATCAATTATAAGGACAAAAAAAACTGCAGAAAACAAATACGCAGAGGCTAAAGAATGTGCTGCTACTAAATAACCAATGGATCACTGAAGAAATCAGGGGAAATTAAAAAAATACGTAGATACAAATGAAAATGAAAGCATGGTAGTCCAAAACCTGTGAGATTCAGCAAAAGCAATTCTAAGAGGGAAGTTTACAGCATACAGTCTAACCTCAGGAAACAAGAAAAGTCTGAAATAAAAAACCTAACCTTACACCTAAAGCAACTAGAGTAAGAAGAACAAACAAAACCCAAAGTTAGTAGGAGGAAAGAAATCATAAACTTCAGGACGAAATACAGACAAAACAATAGAAAACAATGAAACTAAAAGCTGGTTCTTTGAAAAGATAAAATTGATAAACCTTTAGCCAGACTCATCCAGAAAAACGGGAGGGGGGGGGTCAAGTCAATAAGATTAGAAATGAAAAAGAATAAGTTTTAGTGGACATCACAGACATACAAAGGATCATAAGAGACTACTACAGACAACCATATGCCAATAAAATGGACAACATAGAAGAAACCGACAAATCCTTAGAAAGGTATGATCTCTCAAGACTGAATTAGGAAGAAATAGGAAAAAATATGAATAGACTAATCAAGTGCTGAAATTGAAACTGTCATTTAAAACTCCCAAGCGGGGCAAGGAGCTGGTGGGACAAACAGAGAGTAGCATTGACATATAAACACTGCTGCTAAGTCACTTCAGTTGTGTCTGACTCTGTGCGACCCCATAGACGGCAGCCCACCAGGCTCCTCTGTCCTTGGGATTCTCCAGGCAAGAGTACTGGTGTGGGTTGCCATTGCCTTCTCCAATGCATGAAAATGAAAAGTGAAAGTGAAGTCGCTTAGTCATGCCCGACTCATAGCAACCCCGTGGACTGTAGCTACCAGGCTCCTCCATCCATGGGATTCTCCCGTTTGTGAAGTAGATGGCTGGTGGCAAACTGCTGTACAGTGCAGGGAGCTGCACTTGGCGCCCTGTGATGACCTAGAAGGGCGAGGTTAGGAGGGGGTGCTCAAAAGGGAGGGCGTATATATACATATATATGCTTACAGCTGATGCACACAGTTGTACAGCAGAAACTAATACAACATTGTAAAGCAATTATACTTCAATTAAAAATTAAAAAATTAAAAATAACCAAAAATCTCCCAAGATATGAAAGCCCAGGACCAGATGCTACACAGGCAAATTCTAGCAAATACTTAGAGAAGAGTTAACACCTATCCTTCTGAAACTTTTCCAAATACTTGCAGAGGAAGGAGTACTCCCAAACTCATTCTGTGAGGCCATCATCACCCTGATAGCAAAACTAGAGAAAGATAACAATAGAAAAAGAAAGTTACAGTCCAAAATCACTGATGAACTCAGAGGCAAAAATCCTCAACACAATACTAGCAATCCAAATCCAACATTACATCAAAAGGATCATACACCATGATCAAGTGGGATTTATCCCAGGGATGAAGATGTTTTCAGTATCCACAAATCAATCAGAGTGATACACTACATCAACAAATTCAGGGGGAAAAAAAACCCATGTGATCATCTCAATACATGCAGAAAAGGCTAGTGACAATTCAGTTTTTGACAGAATGGACCCGTTTATGATAGTCTCTGGAAAATGCACATAGAAGGAACCTACCTCAATATCATAAAGGTCATATAATTGCAGATGCTTTACCCTCTGAGCCACCAGGGAAGCCCCGACAAACCTATAGATAACATATTCAGTGGTAAAAATTGAAAGAATTTCCTCTAAGATCAGAAATAAGAATGTCCATTCTCACCACTTTTATTCAGAGTAGTCTTGGAAGTCCTCACCATGGCAATCAGGGAAGAAAAATATAAGAAGTCCAAATTGGAAAAAGTAGAAGTAAAACTGCCACTGTTGGCAAATGACACGATACTATACATAGAAAAGCCCAAAACCCTACCAGGACTATTAGAGCTCATCAGTGAATTCAGTAGAATCGCGGGATACAAAGTTAATACACGGAAATCTGTTGCATTTCTATACACCAGCAATGAAAGACCAGAAAGAAAGAAACAATCCCATCTACCACTGCATCAAAAAGAAAATACCTAGGAGTAAGCCTTCCAAAGGAAACAAAACACCTGTACTCTGTATAAGACATTGATGAAAGAAATAGAAGACAACATAAACAAATGGAAAGACATACCATGTTCTTGCAAAAATCAATATTGTCAAGATGCTTATACTATTCAAGGCTATTAATTTAACACAAAGGAGGGAGGCAAGAATATACAAGGGAGAAAAGACAGTCAATAAGTGATGCTGGGAAAACTGGACAGCCACAGGTAGCAGAATGAAATTAGAACATCCCTTAACACCATGCATAGAAATAAACTGATTTTTAAAACAAAAATGGAATAAAAGACCTATAAAAATGGATTAAAGACCCATGTAAGACCAAATACTATAAAAACTCTTTGAGAGGAAAAAGGCAGAATACTATTTGACATAAATTACAACAATATCTTTCAAACTGTCTCCCAGACTAATGGAAATAAAAATAAATAGGACCTAATTAAACTCAAAAGCTTTTGCACAGCAAAGGTAACCATAAACAAAGCTTTTAAAAAGACAGCCCATGGAATGAGAGAAAATATTTGCAAACAGTGTGACTGACAAGGGATTAATCTCCAAAATTGACAAACAGCTAATGCAGTTTAAGATCAAAGAAACAAACAATCCAATAAAAAAATAGGCAGATGATCTAAATAGACATTTCTCTACAGAAATACAGTGATGACCAGTAGGCTCACGAAAAGATGCTCAACATCGCTAATTATCAGAGCAATGCAAATCAAAACTACAATGAGATATCACCTCACATCAGTCAGAATGGCCATCATCAAAATGCCTAGAAACAGTAAGTGCTGGAGAGGGTGTGGAGAAAAGGAAACACTCTTGCACTGTTGGTGGGAATGTGAACTGGTACAGCCACTATAGAGAACAGTATGGAAGTTCCCTTAAAAACAAAAAATAGAGCTGCTATAGGATCCAGCAATCCCACCCATGGGCTTATTCCCAGAGAAAGTCACAGCTCCAAAGCATACATGCTCGCCAGTATTCACTGTAGCATTATTCACAACAGCCAAGCATTGGAAGCAACCTAACTGTCCACTGATGGATGAATGGATATAGAGGATGTGGTACAAATATACAATGGAATACTACTCGCCATTCAAAAGAAGAATGCCATTTTCAGCAGCATGAATGGACCTGCAGAATATCATAGTAAGTGAAGTCAGAGAAAGAAAAATATGCAATATTGCTTATATGTAGAATCTAAAAAAAGATACAAATGAACTTATTTATAAAACAGACTCACCAACTTAGAAAATTTATGTTTACCAAAGGGGAAAAGAGGAAGGAGGAGTAAATTAGGAATTTGGGATGAACAGATACACACTACTATGTATAAAATAGATAACCAACAAGGATCTACTGTATAGCACAGGGAACTCTACCCAATATTCTGTAATAACCTAATGGAAAGAATTTGAAAAATACGTGTGTGTATCTGAATCACTTTGCTGTACCTGTCAAACTAATAAAACATTATAAATCAACTATACTCCAATATAAAATAAGGATTTTTTAAGCCACACAATCAAGAAAAAAGTCACACAATTAAAAACAAGTATCACAGTACAACTTCATCAGAAGAACAGGACTCAGTGTTCTTAAACAGTGCTAAGCCTGTAGTTGGATGTTCAGAATGGTCTCAGCTGCTTCTGAAGCCCCTTCACTCTCAAGTCATATAGGCATAGAGGGTGGTATTTCTAAAAAGTTACAAATCATAAAGCCTAAAAAATGTAACACTTTGGGAGACTAAATCATGGTTTTAAAATGAAAGTTGCTCAGTTGTGTCCAACTCTTGGCGACACCATGGAGTATACAATCCATGGAATTCTCCAGGCCAGAACACTGGGGTGGGTAGCCTTTCCCTTCTCTAGGGGATCTTCCCAACTCAGGGATCAAACCTAGGTCTGCCATACTGCAGGCAAATACTTTGCCAGCTGAGCCACGAGGGAAGACCAAATCATGGTTGAACTCCCCAGCAAAATGTATAACCTTAATGGAGCAGTCTTCTGTAGGGTACGCTGTGATTCCATTTCCAGCAGCAAAACACAAGAACAGATGCTGCAGCAGCTTCTCAGCCTTCAATATTCCTCATTAATAAGGGTTTGAGCACTTATGTGGACGTCAGAAAAGAGTCAGTTTCTCTGTCCTCGTCTTACATTCGGCATTCAGTCACCTATCATAAATGAACACAGATGAATGACTGGAGTGTGTATTAATGTCAGAACTTTTCTTTAAAAGAAAAAAAAAAGCACATCTGGCTATGGAAGTATTTAATAGTCAAAGATTTTCAGTGATGTTCTTTATCTGCAAATTAACTTAATAAAATCTTCTCATCATTAAAATTAAGTTATGTTCACGTTTGATTGTCTCTTAATCAGCACTTCAAGAACTTAGCATCTGGCTTCATTATTGCATGTGGCTCTGTGGTGCACAGATGCCTCCTGTAGCTGAGGGAGCATATGATGATAATTATTGGAGGTTTATTATTTCCTATAATAGCTTCGAATGACGTTTACTGCATGAACACCCTCCTTTCATGAAGTCCACACATCTGTATCAATTTCCCAGACTCTTCAACACCGTTACAGTGATGGGTTTCATTCCAACAATGACATGCCATGAAACAGTAGCAGTAGCAAATGTGTATTACCATGTGTGAGGCACCTTGCTCCGCTTACATTAACTGATGTAATCCCCAGGACAAATCACTAAACTTAGAAAATTACCCTAGTTTTCTAGGCACAGAGGAGCTAAATTGCCTCAGACACTCATATGTGAGATTGCAGTCGAGATGTGAACCCATGAAGACCAAGGCCAGCACCGACACACTCATCATCACCATACTATGCCACCTCTTGAATCACAGGAAGAGGCTGCCTGAGCTTCCTCTACCCCACGCCTCCCTGTTTGGTGTTGATCTCTATGTCAGCAACTAGTCATGATCTGTTTTCTCACCATTATGTTAACATATATCTTTGAATTCAGCTTATTAATCTACTTTTCCTCCAAGAGTTTATGATCAGTAGTACAAACAAGAGGAACATAGACGAGGGGGGTCAGGATGGCAGAGGAGGAGGATGTGGGGCTCACCTCCTGCCACAAACACATCAAAAAATATTACATCTACATGTGGGAAATCTCTTACAGAAAGCCAACTGGAAATTGGCAGATCATCTCCTGTGCAACCGGGGCTGCGAGATTCTCATGGAACTGGCAAGGACAGGGAGAAAACAGCAGGTGGGGACCTGTACTCCTGGGAGGAGACTAAGAGGAAAAGGGAGATCATAGGGAGTAAACAGGCCAAGCCACAGACGAGGCACCCAGTTCTGGGGTCCACAGGGTCAGAATATTATATACAAATATACACTGTATACATTCACACTACATACAAAAGTAAACTAAACGTGGTCTAAAGACCTAAACCTAAGGCCTGGAGCCAGAAAAGTCCTGGAAGAGAATGTAGGCAGAACACTTGATGTAAATCAGCAGTATTTTCTTGGATGAGACTCCAAAGAAAAATAAATAAAAGCAAAACAAATAAGACCTTATTAAATTTTCAATGTTTTGCACAGTCAAGGAAACCATCAACAGAATGAAAAGACAACCTGTGAAATGGGATAAAATGCTTTCAAATGCAACCAACAAGGGGTTAATACCCCCCAAAATACAACTATAACTATGTACACAGTGTTCTAGAGAAACCCTACAGATGGCTAAGAGGCATTTGAAAAGATGCTCAACATAGCTAATTATTAGAAAAATACAAAGACACCACAATGAGGTATCACCTCACCCCTGTCAGAATGATTATCATAGGAAAGTCTACAAATTATAAATGTTGGAGAGGATGTGGAGAAAAGGGCACCCTTGTAAACTTGGTAGGAATATAAATTTGGTGTAGCCACTAGGAAAAGCAGTATGGAAGTTCTTTAAAAAATAGAAAATAGAACTATCGAATGATCCAGCAATTCCACTCCAAGGTACACATCTGGAAAATGTGAAAGCACTAATTTAAAAAATATACATGCACCTAAATGTTCATAGCAGCACTTGTAATAGCCAAGACATGCAAGCAACCCAAAGTGAAGCAATGAGTGTGGTCGCTCAGTCACACCTGACTCTTTGCGACCCCATGGGCCATAACCTGCCAGGCTCCTGTGTCCAGGGAATTCTTCAGGGGACCTTCCTGACCTAGGAATCGAACCTGGGTCTTGCACACTGCAGGTAGATTCTTTACTGTCTGAGCCTCCATGGAAGCACCCCAAATGCCCATCAATAGACAACTGGATTAAGATGTGATACACATGCAGAAACACACAGAGAAATATTACTCAGCTATAAAAAAGAATGAAATGCTGCCATTTGCAGCAATGTGGATGAAGCTACAGAACATGATCCTTATTGTAATAAGATAAATACTATATGGTATCAAATACAAATGGATGTACATACAAAAGAGAAATAGGTTTACAGATATAGAGAAAACAAACTCGTGGATACCAAAGGGGAGAGTGAAGTTGAGATGGACAAATTATGGGTATGCAATTAATAGATACAAAGAACTACATATAAACTAGATAAGCTACAAGGATATATCCTATAGTACAGGAATGACACCCATTACCGTGTAATAACTATAATGGAATTTAATCTGCAAAAATACTGAGTCATTAAGCTATACACCTGAAACTAACAATATTATATCAACTATTTAGTCCAATTAAGAAGCCTCTGGGCTTTTTGCCATAAAAGTGCTATTTTGTATCCCTAAAGTTAATTTTTTGAATCTTAAAAAATAAAGAAGAAAATAAATAACAGTAAATATAGGACTCTGAAATAGTTCTGCTTCTTAAATGTCACATCACAACATTCTCATTCCTGATGTGTGACTTTTGGGTTAATCAACATTATCAAATGTGCATCATGGAAACATAGGTAATTAAATCACAAAACCTTTATCAGTGATTTGCCTAAGTAGCTGTAATTCACAGAATGTTTAATGTAAGCATTAACCGTTCTTTTAGTTTCTCCAAGTCCTGTCTCAGAAAGCATTTAAATTATGTTATCTCATCTACCTAGATCAGTGCCAGCCCTAAATTATACTTTGATAATAAACTCTCAACCATTATACAAGGATCATTACTAGAGTTTTCATTTTCAGCAATTCAGTATCTTTGGCACAAATGGATTTTAATGCATTATACATTATCCACTGGATTGCCTAATATCCCCTTTTCAAACAAGAATAAATGTTATAGTATTGCTCAGATTTTAGTTCTGGAAAACATTTGTCTCTGCAGATGTGTTTGCTATGTAATTTTGTCAGAAAATAAAAACTATCATCCATTTTATACACATTTCATCAGAATGAGATTTAACTACAAGTAATAGAGACCCCAACTATAGTAACTTAACCTAATGGCTTGTTTTTCACAGGAAGTAGGCAGGTCAGGGCTGGTTCAGCCACTCAGGAAAGCAAGGAGAAGCTTTCATAAAATGCCATGTCTGCAAAAGCGCCCGATCGCCTAACGATCACCAGGAGAGGAGCTAGATGGCTCCTGTTTCATTTCTGCCTTCTGTATCACACAAGGGCATGTCATTAGAGGATCCTGTCCCAGAACACCGCTGGCAAAGATTCTGGGGACTGTAGACTCCAAGACCCCCAAAGAGGGGAGAGAGTAGGGTTAGCTAGGGAAACAGCTGAATTGCCAAGTGGCAAGCTTCCTTGGTGCCTCGGTTGGTAAAGAATCAACCTGTAATGCAGGAGACCTGGGTTTGATCCCTGGTGAAGGAATATCCCCTGGCGATGGAAATGGCAACCCACTCTAGTATTCCTGCCTGGGAAAAACCACCAGCAGAGGAGCCTGGCGGGCTCCAGTCCATTGGGTCACAACTTAGCGACTAAACTACCTAGCGAGCACACTGTGCCCCGTGGCTTGGACTATTAAACAATAATAACTTCCAGACTAACAATTCAAGTAAAGCAGCATGCTTCTGCCTAATAAGATGTGACGTCCCTCACGCAGATGAATGTCCTGCATTCTTTGCCCTTAAGTCCCCAGATCCATTTCCAGTTCCGTCACAATTCCCCTTTGATATCCTGTGACCTGAAGCCAAAATGTAAAAGTTAACCACCATACATCTTATATAAGATGAAAAGGTCAGAAGATGGGGATTTGCAGCTGAAAATAAAACTAATTTGCTAATGTTAATACATTAATGTATTTCTAACAATGCAAGAAGCAAAATATGCAGGCTTGCCGCTAGTCCTCATTTTAGCAACTGTTTGTGAGGCCATCGTTGGTATATTTACAACTTTTAGTTCTGCTCCTTACGCTGTGTTCCCTTTGCTTGAGGGTCTTTACCTTGTGGAATGACCCAGACCTTCATTCCTGAAGGATCTGAGCCAGTTGCTGCCTGCGCTGGTGGTGTCTTCCATTAACTTGTGCCTCTGGGCATGTAAGCATTGAAACTCAGGAAGTTCCCCAGAGGATGCCTTTGAGTCACAAACATTTCTTATTCCCATGATGTAGAGGCCTCTGTTTCCCTGTCATCATCAGGATCAACTTCACCCCCTCACCCCTACCAGCACAATAACAATCCCCCACTTGACCTGTGGCTGCAGTGACATGAGTCCAAAGTGACCAGGTGGCGGTCTGAACTTCCTCAACTGAATCTGCAGCACTCGGCAGCAGCATTCCTCCCCTGGGATCTAAAACTTATAGACCAACAGCACTTAAAGTTGTGAGAACAAGAAACACACGTTTTACAAGTGTCTTGGGGGTGATGGTGTGAAGCCACTTCACATCTCCCTCCTAATTCTTGGACCCACATTTCCACTCTGAGTGAACAGGGACAATGTACTGGTTACTGGTCTAAGCAGATATTGCTGGACAGCAGATCTTAATTGCTCTCCTAATGAGGCCACACTGAGACTGAATGAGGCAAACCTAGAGCCTTTATTTTTTTTCTTCTGGCTGCCGCACAAGCACTCGGGGCTCAGGTGTCCAATCTGGTTTAGAACAGCTTGAGTGACATGGAGTTGGCCTAGCTTAATATGTCTGTCTCTGCCTCGTCCCCAAATGGTACTTAAACACATGCAAATGAAACACACAACTGTTTGCAGTGTTTCTGGTGTTAAAAAAAAAAAAATCCTGAAAGTGACATTTTTTTCTTTCTCTTTTGAAGGCTCCCTGGCCCCCCTGCCCCCACTCTCTTTCTTTGGTGGGCCCATTTCAAGTGTGTTAAATCTAGGGAAAAATGTCATCAAAAGGAGGAAAACAGGTGGGGAAGAAAGAGATGAAAACAGCCTTTGACAGTTCACTTCTGTTTTGCAGCTGTGAGAGCTGCAGATTTGAATTGTGCTCCCTCCCTCAGTCACCAAGCTAATTAATTCTCTTAAAAACAAAAAAATCCACATCTCCTTCCTTCAATCAATGTCAACAGCCAATTACAATCTTTCATCACCCAAAGTGTAATAACACAAATGTTATCAGGGAAGGAAACAGTTGGATTGACAAGATTAGAAATTTTCACTCCTTCTTTCTTAATCTTGTAATCACATGGTAGGCAGCAGTTTACAATAATATACACCCCGGTTTGCCAGTAAATTACTCCAGAAAGGCTTTGTGCAAATTCCCCATCATGTCATGTCTACTCTGGGTACAGGAGCACGTGTCTTCCTTCAAGAGGCATGGGATGAATTAAGATCGACTCCTTAGAGTTTTTTCCTCATCTATTAACCACTGCAGAAGGTTGTTAATTATGCAAAGAGGGGCAGCCTTGGTGGAATATATAACCACGAATGGCATTTAAGGGTGTCAGAAAATAGAGACAGCTGATGGTGACAGAAGGTATTTCACCGATGCTAAGATTAGCACTTAGCTGTCATGTGCTGGACAACAGAAGGCTCTCCTTGTCTTATGAGGATCAAATATTTGTTGATATGATTTGGGTGTTTTCCCTAACATCTTTGGGAAGCCCAGCTTGTAATTGGTGCTCAAAACCCACACTCCCCACCAACCCAGGGGGTGTGAGTGTAATGGTTTGAATTTTAGAGCACAAGTGGAATTGTGAAAAGAATGTCACATATAATTGATACAAAGAAATTGACTTAAAAGAACTGATTCCTAGCTCCCATCCTGCCAGACTCGGCGGGGAGTCCCAAATTCTGCCTGCCATGGTTCTCGCATCTCCCTGGCGTTGAACAAAGACCCAGGAGGCTCCTGCGATGTTTAGAAAATGAATGGGAGGGAGGTTCTGATTTCTGACCATTCTTGATATTGGGATCCCTGAAGCCTGGTGACCCTGCATCCCCAGTGCCTGCCCTGGAAACACTTGTCTTGGTGTCTCCTTGTCTGTGTTACTGTAAGTATTTCCCTGGCTCATCCCAGGTGTGGGAGCACAGAGACTCTGGAGGGGGGATTAGAATAGGCAAAAGGCTTTTAATGGAGAAAAAGGATGGAAAGTCAGAGGCAGATCAGTACTCAGAGAAACACTATGCAACTATAGATCTTGTTTCTCCTGCCTTGGGAAGAGCCTTTAGAGCTCTGTCCATTTAGAGCCTTCTGTCTACCTGGAATTCGTCCAGCTTACAAGAGGACTTAGCCACCCATTGCCACTAACTCCTCTTCCTCCAGACTGGGATGGTGCAACTGGTACCCAGTGTGGTCTAGGGAGGGCCCTGGCATCTGCTGTTGCATCCATATCCACTGCTTGATTCTAGTTCCTGAAGGAAGATTTCTCCTTCCTGAGTGGCTACAGGAATTTTGACTGATCTTAGAATTTATATGGGAGCAACCACGCCGCCTTCAGAGCCTCTCTGTGGCAGAAACCGGAACACACTTTCTTACTTTCCCAAAGCCCTCTTCGTCATTCCTGCCCGGGGCTCCTTGACTGCTCTCATGCCAGAAGGACTTGGTATCCTATAACTGAATAGCCCAGCAAGGCAGGAAGACCAGGCTTAATATTAACCAATGCTGGAGTCACACAATTTTGATATAGGGTCAGATCTTGGCAGTCAACAGGTAAGTCAACAAAATCAGCATTATTTCATACTGAAATATAACCACTGTCGGCAGTTTATGGAAGACACAAATTATCTGAGCTCAGCACGCTTAGTGCCTTGTGCTTGACAATCTCCCGCCAAGAGTGTATAAAAATACATCTATTTCAAATCAAGGATGTACGCACTCTGCTGTGGATACTGCAGGCTGAGTTCATGTCACCTATAGCTAAGGCACAGATTACACAAACACACGTCACGGAAACAGTCTGTGGACATTCAAAGGTACTGGTGGCAAATGCGGCCTGTATTTGCCTCTGCCACTTCTAGTACACAGAATGCCCTTGGCAGATATTACTGGTGGGGCATGCCAACTGCCTGTTTTGCAAGCAGAAATATATGCTGATAAATGAAGCTTTAAAATACACAATCAGTGACAAGTTACTGGTAATGGGCTATGAAGGATTAAGAATTCTCACTATTTTAAAGGGCATTATTCCTATTAATTATTGACTATCATAATTCACAAGTATTGTCCCGAACTATAAAAATACCAACCTGGAACAACTTGGAGCTAATTTCAAGGCACTTATAGTGCAACATGGTAATTATACTTACTGATGGTCCCTATCACCTAGAAACAACTACTGAAAAATACTGGTACATTTCTAACTTTTCCTATGCCCAGCTACCATATACCAAAATTAGGTAATTAAATATACAGCTTTATGTCTGTTTTATTAACACCGTTTTGTTTGTAGTTCTTATATTCCTTGAGATTGTGAGTTTTAATGACTTCATGTCATTCTATTACATAAATATTACACTGTTTAACAATAATGCTAAATAATAATAATGTTTAATGGTAAACAATAATATTTAATATTTCCTAAACTTTATTATAAATAGTGATTGTATGAACCCTCTTGTATATAAATCTGTTTGCCCTGATCAGATTTCTTTTTTACAGTACATACCTCAAACTAGATCTATTGGTCCATAGGCTGTGAACATTTCTAGATTCTTAAAGCCATATGGCCCAGTTTTAGTGGCTCTATAAGTCACATAATTCATTAGGCAAGTATTTTTTGAACAAGCTGCTAATGAGCCAGGTACCATGCTCCGCCACTAGGAGTATACAGGTGAGCAAAATCAATAGAAGCCCTATCTTTACAGAACCTATACTCAACTGAGAGGTTAGATCTAACCCGAGAACAAGAATCTTTGTAAATTTATGTTAAATTTCATGCAGAATTAAGAGCTTTGGATAAGATAAAAATAACAAAATGAAAACGTTGGCTCTCCAAATGCCGTTTATGCAAATAATTTCAACAAGTTAAAATTTGCTTTTAGCAGCATTTTACCCATAAATTATGTGATTAAATCATAAATTATGTGTTCAGTTGGTTAAGGTTATGGAGGAATATTACAAATTGATTTGACTCCAAATGATGCTCAGAGAAACAAAAAAACTGCTATTGTACTTTCACAATTTAAAAATATAAATGACCAACTCACATGTGAAAAGAGTTGTCTCTCTTTCCAAAACATCATATAGAAAAATTGCCCAAAATATTAGGAATGGGAAAGTTTAAGAGGAAGAGTCTATTGGGAATTTCTATATAATGTGATGGGTTAAGCTACCTGATGGCTCCCCTTCCTGTTCTAAATCCATAGATACTCTAGGGAAAAGTGTAACAAGGAAGGGAAGAAAGAGGAAAGGAGAAATATTAACCTATGAACCAGGAGAACAATATTGTCATATATATATTTCCTCTATTAGATATATATATAACAAAGGATTAATATCCAGCATTTATTTAAAAAAATCTAAAATTAATAAAGAATAGACACAGAACAGAACAGGCAAAAAGATACGAGCAGTATTTCACAGAATAAATAACATCCAGTGGCCTCTAACCATGAAAGGATGCTCAAACTCATTAATAATTAAAGAAATACATCCTAAAACCAGAGTGATATATCATGCCACAGTCATCAGACTGGCCAGCACTGAAGTCAGAAAACGGCAAGCGTGGACAAGAAGCAGAGCAGCAGGAACTTCTTACGCAGTGTTGTGGAGTGTAAATTGGCACAGCAGACTTGAAAAAGAATTGATGATACCTTTTAAAGCTGAAAACATGTCTGTCTTGGGACAAGAAATTCCACTCCTTGCTCTACCCAAGGAGAAACTCTTGTACATGTGTACCAGCCAATGAATCCCAGACTTCATAATAGTGCTGCTTACTTTATGAAGTGAAAATAAATGAAAAAGACCAAAACTGTCATTGACAACAGAACAAAAAAATGGAAAAATGAATGAATGAAATATAGCTCTACCTGTCCTCAAAGATCTATCATTGAATGAGAAAAGCAAATCTCAGATGACAACAAGCATTTTCATACAGGTCAAAAAATTAGCAACCGCAAACAATAGGTACTATTTAAAAAAAAAAAAACAAGGTAATGGCAAGCTGAAAACTGAGAATTATGGTTATTTCTGCCTCCTGGGCTTACATTTTAATAAGGAGAAATATATGGTAAACGATAAATAATGAAAATTAAGGGTGAGAGTGCTGGAGAGAGATATGAAGCAGGGAAAGGAGGTAAGGGTTGGGTGGAGGGGACGGGGGCTTTAGACAGATTTTACATAGGATGATCAGAAAGACCTAAGGCACTGGTGTAAGAACAGAGACCTGGAAAGGTGAGGGGAGCAAGCCAGGTGGTTATCTGGGGGAAGAGCGTCGGAGACAGTGTTACATCAAGTTCATACATTCTCATTAGTAGCTTAATTTCGTATGTGCATCAGAACCAAAAACTATCCTTCACCTTAAACTTCCTTGCCTTTTCTGTTTTTCCTTCATTTGCCAAGCTTTCTGAATCAGATATTGATTGGGTTTTTAAGGATCTGCCTCCCAAACAAGCAAGTGGAGTTATTACTTAGGTAAAATTAGTGCCTCCACCCTCCAAATCTTTATTTGGCAGAATTCATAGTTAGATCAAGAATTCTGCTATAATTTACAAGTACTTCCATTTTGGGAAAAAACAGATTGGATCTCTATACCTAAGCTCTATGATTCAAGAAATAAAGAATTTAAATATTCTACAGTGGCAATTGAGAATACTTTTGACTTCACAGTTGGTAGGAAGCACTATTTCTTATAGGAGGAGTTAGAGAATTAGAGGTATGCATTAGGATAATACAATTTTCAAGAGAACCTTATAAACTCGGGTGAAAATTAGATTGGGGGCTTTAGTGTCTGGGATTCTAATTTAACATGCTGTGACTTCACCTCATCAAATTGCTGAGCTAATCTCCCATGCCAACAACTGCCCAGGTTAATAAAAAAAACCTGGAGCTTTTCTCATGTTAATAAATAAGAGAAAATATAAAACTGCGGACCCTTCTTCTTCTTAAATGCAAGCAAGAAGTACGTGACCTTAGCTGAGCCACTTTGATTGCATGGAGGCTTTCTAATTAGTAGATCAAATTGCTCTCATCTTTCATAGTTCTTGTTCAACAAAACTTGCTGCATATGCTTTTTAAAAGTCGTGATACTGCAAATTCTGTCTGGTGTTCCACTGATTATTATACTGAGGAGCTGTTATTTATGTGTTGATTTCACCATCTCTCTAAATGACTCC
>SJYC01128382.1:0-14616 GCA_006408675.1 Madoqua kirkii | reverse complement strand
CAGGGAGGCCTGGCATGCTGTAGTCCATGGGGTCACAAAGAATTGGACATGATTCAGTGACTGAACTGAACTGAACATAACATCCTGGTCACATTTATTAGGCTACCCTCTAGTTTTCAAATGTTCCAAGATAGTTGTACTGACTATTGCAGAATTGGTAGGGAAATTAAAAAAATATATAGTTTTATTTAGGTTTCAGAGACAAAGCATAGCAGGCTTCTAACCTTGCTTCTTCTAACTTGCCTGAACACTGCCTTGGCTGGGAGTAAGTGACTGCCTGCTGTGAGTTCAAGACTTGCAGCACCTTAGATAAGATGGAGGAGGAACCTTGAGATTGTTGAATCCCTGGGGCCTTGTCAAGCTTAGCAACATTCCAAGTTTTTCAAAACAAACATTATTAACATGAAACTATGCTTACAATTTGATCATAGATTGATGGTGATAATCAGTTTGCATCCATCCTGGGATTGTATAAGCAGGAACCAAACTGCAGTCTTTGAAGTCTCACCCACACAGTGGACTTTTCCACCTGGGACCCTTTCCCAATTGGGACTCCAGAGGTACTGAGACATGGAACTTCCCAATGTTGCCTATTTATTTATTTTGGTGTGATCCCACACTTTATTTAAAATTTTTTAATATAAATTATTTATTTTAATTGGAGGCTAATTACTTTACAATATTGTATTGGTAAATTTACACAATGAGCAACATAATCATCAGCAGATTAGTGCCCCTAAAGGACTAGGGACACTTCAATTTGCAAATATGGAGCTATCCCCACTTGAAAGTAAACTCCTAAGAAAATAAAATTTCTCACATTTACTTTAAATACATAATCTTTTCGTCATTTAAAACTATATGGCATGTAAATTTTCACTGTTTATCTTCTTAGTATTAGAACAGCACATTTTAAAATTACTCTGAAATGAAAAATAAAGATTCCCCCCCCCCACAGAAACCTAGACATGAAATAACATGCTTTAAAGGTTTTCAGGAAAATGATATTTCAACAAGCAAGATACATGAAAAAAATTGAAAAGCACCCAATATTTGTATCTCATTTTCCTTACAATATTCACTGTTTAGAGTAATAAGAAAACTCTGCCCAGGTGATGCTAGTAAAGAATCCATCTGCCAATACAGGAGACATGAGAGATGTGGATTCTATCCCTAGGTTGGGAAGATGCCTTGGAGAAAGAAATGGCACCCCACTCCATTGTTCTTGCCTGGAGAATCCCATGGATGGAGGAGCCTGATGGGCTATAGTCCACAGGGTTGCAAGAGTCGGACGTACTGAAGTGACTGAGTACAACACACACTCTGAAGAGGATAGATTTTAATGATTTTGGAGAAACCACTAGGCCAGCTAGTATAACATTAGGCCACATCTTCCTAGGATTCAGAATTTTTTATAGTATTTCATTGATTTATAATTACTGTGACCATAAATTCTGGAATTTCTAGAATGTTTTCATTTCAAAGTTCCTATAATATTTTCAAGCCATATTTTGCAACACTGGGCTCAGAAATATGAGTTGTATGTTGCATTTGGATTCTGTGGGAGAATTTCTCCAAGGTTATAGAGGATGAATATCTATTAACCAGATGATGAACAGGTAATGGATTTGGATCCTCTAGCCTACTTAGCAATTCCTTCCATGTAAAGTAAAAGTGATCTTTGTTTTATGAAAACTAGTCTTAACAGTCTTGATATCGGGAAAAAAAAAAAACAAAACTGTAATTTGGAATGGATGATTTAGTCCCTAATGCCTTACCAGAAAAGTTACTCTGTTCCTATTATTATCTGTTCTGACTTGCTACTGTGAAAATAATATTTAATCCCAATTATAAAGACTTGGAAAAAATGAAGGCCAGGAAAGACATAAACATGTGTAAAATTTAAATAAATTATCTTAGAATTCTCATTTTAAAGTTATTACAAAATTAATGCCTGTGTAAGTTCCAGTGCCTAAAGTCTTTTGTTTGTTAACGTCATTTTAGTATGTATTTTGGATCTTGTGAAAATGATCCCACTCTTTTAGATATTGTTTCATTAATCATGAGAGTACCCGTAGGGTTCAGGGAAGATGCCTTGGAGAAAGAAATGGCACCCCACTCCATTGTTCTTGCCTGGAGAATCCCATGGATGGAGGAGCCTGATGGGCTATAGTCCACAGGGTTGCAAGAGTCGGACGTACTGAAGTGACTGAGTACAACACACACTCTGAAGAGGATAGATTTTAATGATTTTGGAGAAACCACTAGGCCAGCTAGTATAACATTAGGCCACATCTTCCTAGGATTCAGAATTTTTTATAGTATTTCATTGATTTATAATTACTGTGACCATAAATTCTGGAATTTCTAGAATGTTTTCATTTCAAAGTTCCTATAATATTTTCAAGCCATATTTTGCAACACTGGGCTCAGAAATATGAGTTGTATGTTGCATTTGGATTCTGTGGGAGAATTTCTCCAAGGTTATAGAGGATGAATATCTATTAACCAGATGATGAACAGGTAATGGATTTGGATCCTCTAGCCTACTTAGCAATTCCTTCCATGTAAAGTAAAAGTGATCTTTGTTTTATGAAAACTAGTCTTAACAGTCTTGATATCGGGAAAAAAAAAAAACAAAACTGTAATTTGGAATGGATGATTTAGTCCCTAATGCCTTACCAGAAAAGTTACTCTGTTCCTATTATTATCTGTTCTGACTTGCTACTGTGAAAATAATATTTAATCCCAATTATAAAGACTTGGAAAAAATGAAGGCCAGAAATCATTAAAAACCTATTGGGTTTAATATAACATTTTATTTTAATGTTCTTTTTGCTACTTTTCATTTAACCTTTTCAGTGACCTAATGTGCTCAGGCATGGTATAGAATAACCAAGGGAAGTAGGACAGTTAATTGAAGTTCATAGAACTCCATCTGAAAAAGTGTTTTCCACTTTTTGTAACTTATTGGATTCTTAAATGTAATATGTTTTGATTGTATTTTAATTACTTTTCTGAAATGCTTCAGGGGCTAGTTTTTGTAGTATAGGTTATGGAGTCGTGTTGTCTAGTACAGTAGCAACCAACAAGAACTAGCTACATGTGGTTACTACACTTGACATGTAGTCAGTTCAAGTGGAGATGTGTTGCAAGTATAAAATTCAAACTAAGTTTCAAAAGATAATGTGTAACATGTTATTAAAATTTTTATATGTTGAAATAATAATTTAGCTTTATTGGGTTAAACCAAATCTACTTTAAAAATTAATTTCATAAATAAATTTATATTAAAAATAAATAAAATTAATTTCAGTGTTTAAATGTTTGTATTGTGGTGATTAAAAAAATTTAACATGCATTTCTATTGTTCAACACTTGTACAGTGCAGAGAGATTTTAAAATGATTTAAAGGAGAAGCTGATAAAAAGCTTTTGCTGTTATTATCCCTGTTGTACAAGAATTTCAAGTAGGACTTAGCTACTCAGAAAAGCTAGTCAGCTGCTGGTCCTTCATGAAGAAAAGGACAGTGTCAGTGTGCTTTAGTCAGTCCCTTACATTGTATTTTGGGGCCTGTGACTTACTGTGTCTGGCCTATATCAGGTATTCCACATATATGTGTGAATTGATAATGACTGGCTTGTGAATTAGGAATTTTTTGAGTTTTGTCTGCAGCTCTGCCATAACCTAGCTCTGTGTCCTTTCACAAAGCATATCCCTTTTAATTGTCTCAGTTTTTTTTAATATGTAAAATGAAATAATTTAATATGCTGACTAAATAATTTTCAGTTCAGACATGCTGTGGTTCTATTATGCGACTCCATATTGCTAGTCTACTAGGCTGTTAGAATCCCCATTTCTAAAGAGGCACAGAAGTTTCTGCTCTAATGAAGATGAGTTTAGTTTGCATGTGTCTGTCCCCTTAGACTGATTATTTCTTTTTTCTTGACTATGTTAACATAATGAGGTTCTGGAACCTGTACACCCTTCTGTGATCCTTACCTGATAAGTGAAATATTCCCCCTCATCTCTCTCTTTACCCTCTATAAAGTTCAATACTTTCATTATTAGCCATGTCGAAATTTTAACTTTAATTTTGCATTAGAATATGCCTAATTGCTCAGTCCATATGAGCACATTTGGACTTTGAGGCATAGTGATGCCTTACTGGATGACACAATCTGTTACCACTTGGTGTCTTAGTTTATTACTCCATGGAATCTCATTGGTAATCCTCGCTATGTTCCTGCTGACCTGTGTGAGGAAAAGTTCTGCTCTGGCAGCTGTACTTTCAAGTGAAAGATGAAGAAGAACTAGACTGGATAATATGTACCAAGAAAAAAATCCCTTGAGGAGCCCATTTAGCCCCTTTCATTCCTTTCTATCTATGCTTCAAGTTTTGCTGTTTGCATTGGTTCATACCTACTCCTCATAGCCCTGTTTTCCCATATATTTACCTTAATAATGGAGAGGACAAGAACTACTTCTGAGAATTTACAGCTACACAAGGAGTATAAATTGCTTGTTTCTGTGTACTGAATAATTCTATGGCTTTGTCAACCTTAGATACTTCCACCAAAGAGCTCGCTGTTTGATATATCTATATATGTCATATATAGATATGAATAACTCTAAAACAAGGAACATATAAATTAGATTGCCATTAGAATTCAGAGAAGACAATTTAGAAGAATTAAGGAGGGCCTTTGGCATATTTATGCTGGCCTTTTAGGGATTGGTAACAAGTAAACATGGGGAGAGGAGCAATGTAAGAAAGGCAGAAGTAGGAGCCAAGTTAACAGAACAGTTAATAGAATCTCATTTGAATTGATCATAGATTAGACGGTTAGTGAAATGAAATTTGTTAGATTGTTTTAGGCTTGCAAGGGATCTCTAATGGGAAGCTGCAAATTTGAGAGATCTGAAATGTCATGGCATGATTTGCAGACATTATCTCCAATTAGCATAGTTCTCTCACTCACAATTGGTCGGTACAGTGATTATGGCTCTCCACTCGGATGCTAATCTCAAGTCTGTGCTGTCTGCAACAGAGAATTATAAACCATTTGAAAAGCAGCTCCTGCTGTTCTACTCTACTGGATGGAAGAGTTAGAATATCTAAGCATGGGACTTGAAGTGATCACAGAGACAAAGCTTCACATTAAGAGCTGTATCCTGTCAGACCTCCCAATGCATAAGGACAGGAGGACCCAGCAGGAATCCATTGTAAAATTGCAGTAATGCATTCAAGAACAGGATTGAACAGCTGTAAGCTGTAAAATCTATGTGTCTCTCTGCTTCATCTCTATGCATTTCTAAGGCAATTTCCCTTGCTGTCCATTAGGGATATATGTGGAGTAGTCAGGTTTACTTCTAGTTCATCTTTACGCTGAAATTGTGAATTTATGAAGTTTAAATTTGTGAACGTAGGGTCTCCTATTAAACTCTCCATCTTGTGAAAGTCTAGACACTGCCTTCTCCCCCGCAGCCTCAAAGCTCAACTTCTACATGTTTGGCAACAAAATTAGTTTTAGTGCTTTCAGAAATCCTGTCTTGATATATATTTTTCCATGATAAATTCTTACTAGTTTTCTAGTTTTCCAATGTTTTTAAGAAGCTGTTTTTTTAATTCAATATTTTAATCTCTTTTAGTAAGATTTTGGTTTGGATTCTCAGCCAGACATACTAACGGAAATAGGAGTCTCTCAGATGGTCTGTCCTCCCCATGCAAGCTACCATGTTCTGTTTAAAGAAGTGCAAATCTCATTATGTTATTTACCTTTTATACTTAAAATAAATTTCAATTTATTTATCATGGATTACAAAGTCTTACATGATCTGGGCTTCCACTGCCTCCTTGTCATAATTTTCTAGCATTCTCTGCATCATTAAACTCTTTGTATATCCCCTGGCTCTTTGCTAGTCCTGGAATATGCCAAGCATACTCTTGCTTCAGGGCCTTTGCACTGTCTATTCCTTAGATATCCACAAGGCCTTTTCCTTTATTCCATTCTGCTTTAGTGTCACTTTCATAGACAGATATTTTCTTTCTAAATTAGTATATCTTTTCCACATTTTGATACTCTGCTTTATATTTCTTCATAGCACTTTTCACAACCTGACATTATATATAGTTTTGTCAATTTTGTTTCTCTTCTTTCTGTACCTAAAGCGTATAAGATGATTGATTTTAGGGACATTTTTTTTCCCTACTGTACCCTAGACATTTAAAACAGGACTTTACAACATCAGCAAGATTTGTTAACCAACTATTGACATTTTGGCCCAGATTTTTTTTTTTTAATTGTGAATGTCTACCCTATGCATTTTAGTTTGTTTAGCAGTATCACTAGTCTCTAACCACTAGATACCTGTAGTACACTTCAGCTGAGATAGCCCAAAATATCCCAAGATTTTGTCAAACATCCTCTAGGGGGCAAAATTAGCCTTGTTTGAGAACAACCAATCTAGAACAGCTACTAAAATAATATTTATTTATTTATTAATGAGGAGTCATAGGGTTGAATTGCAATTTTGCCTTTACTGACAGTGTGACTTTGAGTCTATAAAATGACAGTCATAATAGTAATCCACTTAGAGTTTTGCTGGGAGAATTTAAAGAAAATTCCCTGGTGGCTCAGAGGTTAAAGTGTCTGCTTGGAATGCAGGAGACCCAGGTTCAATCCCTGGGTTGGCAAGATACCCTGGAGAAGGAAATAGCAATCCACTCCAGTACTCTTGCCTGGAGAATCCCATGGAGGGAGGAGCCTGGCAGGCTACAGGCCATGGGGTTGCAAAGAGTCGGACACGACTGAGCGACTTCACTTTGACTTTTCACTTACAATGTATATAAGCGTTTACCAGAGTGTTTTATGTGTGGAAACCACTCAGTAAATGTTTTACTATTATTATCACCAACATCCTTTAAGACCTAGATCAAATATCACTTTTTACTTGAAGCCTTCTCTGATTTCTTTCTCACAAAACTACTCATTCTCTATTCTGAATTGTGCTAAAATTTTGTGTTTTATAGGCCATGACACAATCAAGTTTAATGATTTCTTTCAGTGTCTGTTTATTCAAGTGGACTATGAACTACTCTCCAGGAAAAGGGACAGGGCCGTATATGTTTTGGTATCACTTGAGCTACATAGCATTTGGCACAATTGCCAACATCCTTTGAATCATAGAAAAAGCTAGAGAATCCCAGAAAAACATCTACCTCTGTTTCACTGACTATGCTAAAGCCTTTGTCTGTGTAGATTACAACAAACTGAAAAATTCTTAAACAGATGGGAATAATAGACCACCTTACCTGCCTCCTGAAAAATCTGTATGCAGGACAAGAAGCAAGAGTTAGAACTGGACTTGGAACAGCAGACTGGTTCCAAATTGGGAAAGGAGTACATCAAGGCTGTATACTGTCACCCCTGCTTACATAACTTCCATGCAGAGTACAACATGTGAAGTGCTGGGCTAGATGAAACACAGGCTGGAATCAAGATTGCTGGGAGAATTATCAATAACCTCAGATATGCAGATGATGCCACCCTTATAGCAGAAAGCAAAGAGGAATTAAGTAGCCTCTTGATGAAGGTGAAAGAGGAGAGTGAAAAAGCTGACTTAAAACTCAACATTCAAAAATAAAGATCATGGCATCCAGTCCCATCACTTCCTTGCAAATAGATGGGCAAACAAAAGAAGCAGTGACAGACTTTATTTTCTTGGGCTCCAAAATCACAGTGGATGGTCACTGCAGCCTTGAGTTTAAAAGACTCTTGCTCCTTAGAAGAAATGCAATGACAAACTTAGACAGCATATTAAAAAGCAGAGACATTACTTTGCTGACAAAAGTCCTTACAGTCAAAGCTATGTTTATTCCAGTAGTCATGTATGGATGTGAGAGTTGGACAATAAAAAAGGCTGTGTCTAAGAATTGATGCTTTTGAACTAAGGTGTTGGAGAAGACTCTTGAGAGTCCCTTGTACTTCAAGGAGATCCAACCAGTCAATCCTGAAGGAAATCAGTCCTGAATATTCACTGGAAGGACTGATGTTAAAGCTGAAGCTCCAATAATTTGCCCACCTGATGCAAAGAGCCGACTGACTAGAAAAGACCCTGATGCTGGGAAAGATTAAAGGCAGAAGGAGAAGAGGACAATAGAGGATGAGATGTTTGGATGACATCACTGACTCAATGGACATGATGAGTTTGAGCAAACTCCAGAAGATGGTGAAGGACAAGGAAGTTTGGAATATTGCAGTCCATGGAGTCACAAAGAGTTGGTAACAACTGAGAGACTGAACAACAAAAAGAAAATACGTTAAAAAAAAAAAAAAGCTGAAAAGGCAAGAAAATGGATTCTTACCTAGATCCTCCAGAAGCCCCTGCTGATACCTTGATTTTAGTCCAGTGAGACTCATTTCAGACTTCTCACTTATAAAACCATAAGATAATAAATATGTATTCTTAAAGCAAAAAAAAAAAAAGAAAGAAAGAAAGAAAGAAAAAAAATATGTTCCCTCTCCTTTAGAGTGGAAGAGAGTGAAACCCATGGAAATGATGAGATATTGGGAAAACTCTTATTAGAACAGGAAACATTTTTCCTGCCCCTGGCTAGTAAAGTCAAGTATCAACCAATAACACCAGACATTAAGGAGAACCTTGCCTCATCTCACTACATTAACTTTCAAATAGAGGAATAGAATTAGGGAAATGAACATCCAAATTAATGACATAAGCTTACTCCTTGGAAGGAAAGTTATGACCAACCTAGATAACATATTCAAAAGCAGAGACATTACTTTGCCAAAAAAGGTCCATCTAGTCAAGGCTATGGTTTTTCCAGTAGTCATGTATGGATGTGAGAGCTGGACTGTGAAGAAAGCTGAGCACCGAAGAATTGATGTTTTTGAACTGTGGTGTTGGAGAAGACTCTTGAGAATCCCTTGGACTGTAGGGAGATCCAACCAGTCCATTGTAAAGGAGATCAGTCCTGGGTGTTCTTTGGAAGGAATGATGCTAAAGCTGAAACTCTAGTACTTTGGCCACCCATGTGAACAGTTGACTCATTGGAGAAGACTCTGATGCTGGGAGGGATTGGGGGCAGGAGAAGAAGGGGATGACAGAGGATGAGATGGCTGGATGGCATCACCGACTAGATGGATGTGACTTTGAGTGAAGTCCAGGAGTTGGTGATGGACGGGAGGCCTGGTGTGCTGCGATTCATGGGGTCACAAAGAGTTAGACACGACTGAACAACTGAACTGAACTGAACTGAACCGAACCCTAGTCCTAGGACCAGAAGTCATACACATTATGTAAAATGTTTCTTCTGAGAATATTCAGTGGAAATTAACCGTAGGAAACAGTTATTCCCTTTAAAGAGACTAAGAATTCTACACAGACACCATGTAGAGGCAATAGAACATGGGAGAAAAAAAATTAAGATGACATGTCCACACAGACCCGGGCTTGAAACCTGATTTTACCTTGTATTAGCTGCCTATCCTTAGACCAGGTGGGAAAGTATATACCTGCCAAAGCAGGAGATGCAGGTTTGATTCCTGGGTCAGGAAAATCCCATGGAGAGGAGAACGGCAAGCCACTCCAGGTTACAAAAGTGTCAGACATGACGTATCAACCAAATAGCAACTCAAATATTCTTTAAATGTTTTCTATAAACTTCTAATTTTTCATTAACACAATAAACATAAACTGTAACGAGTAATGTTAGAGGCCTTAGAGAAACATTTTAAATACGGTGAATGGTGAATTATGACTGCGGTTTATGTTTCAAAGCCAGTTTCACATCAAACACCTTTTCCTTTGTTCTTCATTTTCCAGTGAGAAAGAACTGTTTCTCACTAATCAAAAGTGCTAGTTTTCCTTTTGACTTAGGTAGCACAGAGAAGAAATTACCAAGAGGGAACAAAAGGCTATAATTCTTTTCTGGTTCTTTATATGCCATTCTCATCCCACAGTGCAAAGCTGTTGACTAGTGTGAAACTGTGATTGTGTTTCTTCAGTCAAAAATTTCAAGGAATTTTGCTTTTCTTTTTCTTCATTTTTTTAATTTCACCCCATACTACTTACTTCCCTATATTGCCTAGAGCCCATTGCTCCGTCAGTACTCTAAATAAGCTATTAGAAAATGAAATGAATGGAGCAAATATATATGACTCCCAATTACAGACTATCCAAACAGGCAATTTGAAGTTAGATGCATACCATCACAACTTATGTACAAACTTATTGTTTCAAAATGCATTTATGAGAGAAATAATTTGGAGAAATTTAAAGTGGATTCACCAAAATTCTGATAAATATTACAGAAAGTCTACCCTTGAAAATTAAAATAAGTTTTTCAAAAATAGCCAATGATGTTTTATTTTTTTTCCCCTTTCATAGTCTAGCAGTAGGGACCACACTCATTTTAATGCATACTGCCTGGCACATAGTTGCATCTCAGTGAATGTTTGTTGGGCATATGGATGTCAAAATAAATAGAATAATGCAATATTGTTTGTATGGCAAAAAGAAAAAAAGAACATGCACAAACATACACACTGAAAGTGCTATTCATTAAAAGTGCCCTGATTATATACATACTAATCCTTATATTTTATAAAATATTAACAGAATAGTCAATAACATAAAAGATTTTAATCTGCAATGTATCTTCTACATGTTTTCATAGGGTTGAAGTATGGACAGTAAATAGCAAGTAAATATATGGCATGATTCAATTTACAAAAACAATGAAAGAGCTTCCATTTCTGCCCATGAAGGAATAACCAATTTAGCACTTTCCCTCCCAATACAAAAATTAGAAAATAAACATTTGAAACAATCTCCTTTCAGAGATCACTACAATGGTCAGTGCACGACTGTGATCACTAAGAGAAGGGAAATAAACAAGGTGAGCTCTACAATCATTCCAACTCCTTCCCAGGATGTAAATTTGTACTGTGGCAAAGGAAAGAAGAATTTAAATAAACTGCTATTGTTTCAATAAGTTGAAGAGTAGAAATAGAAATTCAGGTAGGTTGAAATAATTGAAATTTGCGTAGCAGAATAATGGAGAGGAAGGAGCTATTCAGAAAAAGAACTCCAGATATCTTCATGGGGGCCTTTTGAATATTTGTCTGACTACTAATTAACACATTTGCAGGATGAATTTTGTGACATCCAAGAAAGAATGATTGCTTATGAGTCATAAGTTGAAAATTTTCCAGAACTCACTGTCACTGCTCCCCAGGAACACATGAGTAAATGAAGAAGTCAGATTTATTACTCATCTCAGTGAGGGCTAATGAACACCAGGGTATCTTAGTAAGAGGGTGTTAGAAAAAAACCTATTATAGGCTTTGGTTGGGTGGCTTGAAAAAGGGTCTAAGGAAGTAATGCTTTGCTCTTGATTTGATGCTGTTAGGAAAACAGAGGCAGTACTAGAAGCAGATATCAAAATAAATCTTATATAGGAGGGCAGACTAGGGCAAATATAAAGCTATAATTAGAAAATCAGCATTTGCTCCTATGAGCAGAGAGAGAGGATATTAATATTTTGTGGGTTACACAGTGATCTTATTTTGTGCTTAGAAAACTTATAAAATGACCTTGTTTTATGTCATGTTATCATGGTCCGAGATTGATGTTCTGTGAGATTGTTTATGTCCAACTAGAGAATATGGTTTAGCTGAGTGCCAGGCCAGCTTCTAACAGCACTGAAGCCTAGTTATAAGAGTCAGAGAAATTCCCAGATGTAAAGGAATGTTTGTTTGTTTGTTTGTTTGTTTTTCCCCCCACACAGTGATGAAATATCTTCAAAATCCTCACCCTAATGCTTTAATCAGTAGACTAATCAGTCTACTTTAATCAGTAGACTTTCTAAGAGTACATGCTACTGTAGACTCACCCTCCTATAGCTTCAAAACAAACCTTAAAATCAAAGTCCAAAACTTTAAAATCACCATCCAAAAAAATCAAATAAGATGGTATGGGGAGGGAGGTAGGAGGGGGGTTCAGGATTGGGAACTCGTGTACACTTGTAGCAGATTCATGTTGATGTATGGTAAAACCGATACAATATTGTAATTAACCTCCAATTAAAATAAATAAATTTATATTTAAAAAAAGAAGAAAAAAAGAAATCCTTAAAATCAAACCCCCCAAATCTTCACTTAACTTTCTAACAAAACAAACTGAACAGCAAATGTATTAAATAATCTCAGTGAGGAGGGTGGGAGTGAGGTGAATATGAATAGAAACCATGAGAGTAAAAGCAAAAGAATTTACATAAACACTGCAGACTGTTGGATGACATAGTTTCCCATTGGTGTATAGGCTAACAGTTCTAAAACCACTCGACATGTATACTGGAACTGGATACCTAAGTAAATATATGATGGATTGTGGAAACTCAGTTACTCACTTTTGGAATGTGGAAGTTAGGCAAGCAAGACCAAAGGCTACAATGATATATAAATTGGTGGATTAAGTTGAAAATATTAGTATAAAATTATATTTAGCTTAATATAGATACAGATGGCTACATATAGAAATATTTATAGATGGGGTTAACCCATTCTAGTACTCTTGCCTGGAGAATCTCATGGAGGAAGGAGCCTGGTAGGCTACAGTCCATGGGGTCACAAAGAGTTGGACACGACTGAGCGACTTCACTTTCTTTCATGGGTATATACAAAATTGTGTATATGTGCATATATGCACTCATTGTATCAGTTGAGAGGGCCTAGAATTGATGACGACTAACTAGCAACCAACATACCTATGGCTCAGAATTTAATTTCTAATATTATTCTTTTTAAAAAATAAATCAGGGCTTCTTGAAGAAATGGCTGATTCTAGGACTGGGGCAGAAAATACACAATATGAGCCTGGAGCTCTTGTAATACCACAAAGTGATCTAAAGTGAAAGAATAGGGGATTTTCCACAGGACACAAAAACCAGCAGAAAGAGCCCCTGGTCATCCAAGCTGAAATAATATGAAAAATAAAAGGCCTAGAATTGATGACGACTAACTAGCAACCAACATACCTATGGCTCAGAATTTAATTTCTAATATTATTCTTTTTAAAAAATAAATCAGGGCTTCTTGAAGAAATGGCTGATTCTAGGACTGGGGCAGAAAATACACAATATGAGCCTGGAGCTCTTGTAATACCACAAAGTGATCTAAAGTGAAAGAATAGGGGATTTTCCACAGGACACAAAAACCAGCAGAAAGAGCCCCTGGTCATCCAAGCTGAAATAATATGAAAAATAAAATTAATAAAGCAGTATTTAGCTGTAATGCAAACTATACTGTAATTGTCTGATATAAATAAATTACTGAGTAAATAAATAAATAGAAGACAAGAGACAAATCTCCTATATAGAAAAATTCCAAATAATTTATGTTGATCATGCTGTACTCAAGAGGTGGAGCTTAAGTCTCCTTTTCATTGAGTGTTGGCAGCATTCAATTATTTTCTTTGAAAAAATAGTGTACAGAAAGGGAAGGGTAAGTATACTGTGGAGAACATGGCATATACTATTTTGGCTAGGTGTTTAAAGTTAATGTGATATATCACCTGATGTTGTGTAGCCCTGATATGATGTGATGAGAATAAAAGAATTCATCTCTGTGGTATTCTTCCCTAAAACTTATAGCTTCAGTTTAATAATAAGAAAACATCTGACAGATCCCAGTTGAGGGATATTCTACAAAATACTTCATGAGTAATTCTCACAGCTGTCAAGGTCATCAGAAACAAGGAAAATTTGAGAAATAGCTAAGAGGAAACTAAGGTAGCAAATTACCAAATAAAATATGGTGCTCTGCATAAGATCCTGGAGCATATAAAGGACAACAGATAAAACAAGAAATACTGAATGAAATATGAACTTTAATTAATAATAATAAATCAAGGTTGGCTCATTTGTTATGATATATACACTATATTAGTATAAGATGTTAACACTAGGGGAGCTGGCTATGGGATTTTCTTGTATGTGAACTTGCTATACAAGTTTCACATCTTTACAATAAATCTAAAACTATCCTAAAATTTTTATT
The DNA here is from genome assembly GCA_006408675.1 of Madoqua kirkii. Classification (NCBI taxonomy): domain Eukaryota; kingdom Metazoa; phylum Chordata; class Mammalia; order Artiodactyla; family Bovidae; genus Madoqua; species Madoqua kirkii. The sequence continues at coordinate 535 of SJYC01128382.1, read as the reverse complement.
AAAAACTCTTCAGAGCACTGGGAATAAGTGCATGATGCTATATCATGCAATATGTGTATATTAGAAATCTAAGAGAGAAAAGGGAGAAAGATGGTAACAGAAAAAATCATTTGAGGATAAATGGATGTAATTTAGTACATTTGACTGAAAATATTGTAAATTAATAGAACCGAGGAATTCAGTTAACCACAGGAGGATAAATACAAAGAAGAACAAGCTGAAGTAATCACAATCAAATATTTAAACAAGTAGAGAAATAAAATTAAAGGCAGGAGGGGAGAAAAAGAGCATGTTATCTGTAGGTGAATTGAAAGACTTATTACAGACTTCTTGTAAGGAATTATGAAAGGCAGAAGACATTTTGACAAAATTTTTAAAGTGCTACAGCAAACAAAACTGATAAACTAGATGTCTTTTTAAAAAATCACTTAGTCATGTCTGATTCTTTGCAACCCCATAGTCTGTCCAAGGAATTCTTCCAGCAAGGATACTGGAGTCAGTTGCCATTCCTTTCTCCAGGAACCTAGATGTCTAT
>SJYC01128378.1:0-26204 GCA_006408675.1 Madoqua kirkii | reverse complement strand
CACCAAGAAAGTATGAAAAAGACACTCACATAATGAGTTATGCATCAAAAATAGAGTTAGGCCAAAAAAAAAAGAGAGAGAGAGAAAAAAATAGTAACCATGTAGTGATGGGTAATTAGATGATTGTGATTCTTTCATTCTATAGGTATATGGATAGATATAGATGCAATCAAAACACCAAGTCCTATGCCTAAAACATATACAATTTTCACTTGTCCATTATAACTCAATAAAATTGAATAAAAAAATGGGATCAATCTTTATTACAATTTACCCATAATGATTAATTGATAACTAAAATGTTTCATTTAATTTAATATGGACATATTTATGTAAACCATGTCACACCTGCAGCATAAGACCAGTAAAGGAATGACAGTTCCATTGTATGTCCAAAATGAGTGTCTTGATTTCTATCCTAAGAGGATAAGGAGTGCCATGGGTGAGACATTGTATTGTGGCTTTAACATGTGCAGAAAATATGTAACCCTGATTTATATTTTGGGTATAATCTCTCTGGAGGCAAGCAATTCCATAAGTTTTTTTACCCTAAATGAGACAAGCTTGGTTAGGAATTGTTTGACTTGGCCAGAACAGACAGTTAGCCCATTGGCAGTGGCCCAAAGATCTATAAAGGTGTGAAGATGAGGCCAATTGTTGGACAAGACATTCTCTGCTAAAACAACTGCCTAAAGTTTGGCCATTTGAGCTGACCTTTGGGTCCTGTCCTTTATCAGGAATATTCTGATTAAGAGATGAAAAGCAGCAACTCTCAACCAAGCTCCATCAGGTGTAATAGTGATGATATGATTGGTTAAGTGAATGAACTCCCTTTGTTTTTTGTTATGTTGATCCTAAGGGGCTCCCCAGGTGTCCAAGGGTTCTGAGAGATGAACTCTTCTAGCAGTGTGAAATCTAACAGGGGACTGAGCACAGAGGAAGTTAGTCTTTACTGAATACAGGGTATGCAGAGGGCCCAGGTTCAGCTCCATCCTATAGCAAGGGGGCCTCACTAGTTAAGCGAGCTTTCAGAGTGCTGCTTCCATAATCAAAGGCCAAATGGGCAGCTGGATATGGAGGGTCATAGGTTCAAGGTCTGAGAGAGTCTACTTTTTCAGGAAAGTCCAAATGTACCCATAATTGCTACACTAAGGGTATACAACATTGGTCCAAGGTGGGCAGTTTCTTGTATCAGAATCCCATGGCACCAGTGGTGATCACTGATGGTACAGGGACTCCAAGACACATGAGAGAAGGTTATTAAATCTTGCACAGTGAAGGAGTCTCAGGGGGCCATAATAGCAGTGCCTGTCCTATGGCAATTTAAGCAGATTCTAGAATCTTTGACACAGGAAGTCTTGTTCAAGGAGGGTCTATTTGGAAGTTGCAGAGCAAACAAATGTGTATATGAGGAAATGTTGCCTCCAGAATCTAAAAATGTCTAAAACGTGTTGGGCTTGTTTTACAATATGGGTACTAAGAAGACTAAAAGCTGTTTCTCAGCACTGTCAAGATTAGATCATTCCTCCACTTATCAAAGAATTTTCAGGATCTTAACTAAAGTGGTGGGACTGTGTATTATGTGGGTCATATGAATCTCCTCAAAGGAGGATGTCATCAGTGTGAAGTCATAATTGTGTACATGGAAAAAGCTAGAGCTGGTGAAAATATTGCCTGTAAACACTGTGTGAGATGGCAGGTGTGGACACTAGGCCCAGTGAGTAGCCAGGTGAAAGTGTTCCTTTTAATATGAAGGTTAAGTGTTGCTGAGAGGTTGTGGAGATAGGCACTGGATAGTTCATTCTAGACAAATGCTTTGCTATGACTACAAAGTATCAACTAGTTATTCATAGAAAGCAGTACTTTCAATAATATGCATGGAGCTCTAGTGAGCAGGACCATGACAAGAAGGGTACAAGTTCACACTGAGGCACTGTTCTTGTTTTCCAGGTTTAAGATCAAGTAAAAATTGTCTGTTAAGTGCAGCAGAAGTGGGGATAATTGCACCTTCTCTAAACAGGTCTCCTATAATGAGCTTCAGTCTTGATGGCCCTGCTTTCATTTAGATTGAATTTTTTTTTTTTAAGAGGAAAAAAGTGCTATTTTAACTATGTGGAAAGGTCCATAGGATCTCAAATATTTTTAAAAATATAAATTTATTTATTTTAATTGGAAGTTAATTACTTTACAATATTGTATTGGTTTTGTCATACATCAACATGAATCCACCACAGGTATACACGTGTTCCCTATCCTGAACCCCCCCTCCCTCCTCCCTCCCCATACTATCCCTCTGGGTCATCCCAGTGCACCAGCCCCAAGCATATAGTAGCATGCATCAAACCTGGACTGGCAATTCTTTTAAAGGTGATTATAGGGGGCAAAGACTTAATGTTATTAACTCTTGGGCAAGATTATCCATATGGACTAGAGGATATTTTGGATTAATGGATATTTTGGCTATGGGAAATGTAGGCAAGGCAATAATTCCAATGGTTAAGGTTAGGTATATCTGTTTTTATTGTATGTTCCTTTACTCCCTGGCTGTTTTTATCAGCTTGCCCCAATTTGGGCCAGAAAAGGAACAGAAATCTATGAGGTTTAAAAATTCAATTATCAAATATTAAAAGTGGAATTTGATTATTACACATGGCCACCACCCCAACATCACCCCTCTCCCCAGATAGGATCTCTCAGACACACAGAAACACCAAGTCCTTTTCCTCCTCACCAGTGGGATAAAGTGTTCAGGAAGAAGTCTTCAACGTGCTCAGAAATCTTCAGTCTTCAGTGCTCAGTCCTCATCCTGTCCTCACTCCCAGTGTCTGGCTAACTATGGACTGGCTGGCCTGGGCCCCAAACTGAAAGGATTCCACCTCCCGCCCTCTTCACCTCCCTGACACTTCCCTTCTCCCCTCCCCCATCATCAAAAAACAGATACACATATCTTTTTGTAGCTTTTTGATATTTTAATCATCAACATCTGAGTACCTGGTCTCTACAGAGGTGACCATTGCTGTATGCTTGATCCCTTCACAAATGATTATTCTGTCAGCTCTTTTCCTGGAGGGACAGCAGATTGCTCAAGATCTTGGGCTCCAGGTGGACACATGGAGGTACTTGGAGAACTGTTGGAAGAATCCTCCGGGATTTGTTCATCTGCCATTGGCTGATTTTCATTTTTCTTTTTCTTCTGCTGCTGGTCGTGGAAGACTAGCATTGTTGATGTCTTCCGTTTATTATATCTTTCCCAATTCTTCGAAGAGCTAATTTTAACTTTCTAATGTTCTCTCGTATCTGGTAAGAAAACAAATTCATACAGGAAGAGATTAGTGAAGGAGGACAGGAAGGAAAACTTTTAGTGAATGGGTGTGGATTGAGGAGGGGTTTTACGCTAGGGAAAAGCAAGGTAAGTCTCAGGTGGGGGATGAAGATGAGGAACATGAGTAGGTTAATCTGACCTCACTGTCCAGTGTGTTGAATTGATCAGACTTCTTTCTCTTCCTTCCATTAGCGCTTGATTCTTGTTGCTCCAAATTTACACTGTCTATTTCAATCTCTAACTTCTCCTCCTTCACTCCCTCAGTTACTTCTGCCATATTGTAGCAACAGTGGCCCACACCAAGGCTCCTGGCCTCTCTATATACGTTACCAGGACAATGAAAAGCTGCAATCGTCAACTTTGATTGGTCAGCAAGAAAGTTCTCCAGCCAATGGTAGCCCTGAAATAGCTTGACATCACAAAGCACCACCTTTGAAAATTTATAGTTGATGAGAAGGTTTCAGAGGAGTCTAGGTGCTCTGGTTAGGAAAAGGGAGTGCTTCTTCAACACTCATTAAAGAGCTTTCCCAAGTTGACTTTCCATGCTTCCTCATGTTCTCTGTTCAGTTCCTGTAATGTACATATTAGAAAGCAAGTGCTCCCTCCAAATCATTCCTCATGGCCACCCCATTCAGTGTTTGATTCTATTATCTTCTCGATTTCATTGTCTATTATTTTGTGTGTTTTTCTTTAAATTATTTTGGAAGTTTTAAATGTACAGAGTGTGAAAAGTATATTTGTATATTGCACAACCAATTCCCCTTATTAACATTGTATATTAGTGGAATATTTATTCAACTTAGTGAACAAACACTGAAACAGTATTATTAACTAAAGTTTGAACTTTATCAGATTTCCTTGGTTTTTATCTAATGTCCTTTTTCTGCCCCATATCCCTGCACTGGAAGAATTGATGCTTTTGAACTGTGGTGTTGGAGAAGACTCTTGAGAGTCCCTTGGACTGCAAGGAGATCCAACCAGTCCATTGTGAAGGAGATCAGCCCTGGGATTTCTTTTGAGGGAATGATGCTAAAGCTGAAACTCCAGTACTTTGGCCACCTCATGCGAACAGTTGACTGACTGGAAAATATTTTGGTGCTGGGAGAGATTGGGGGCAGGAGGAGAAGGGGATGATAAAGGATGAGATGGCTGGATGGCATCACTGACTCGATGGATGTGAATCTGAGTGAACTACGGGAGTTGGTGATGGACAGGGAGGCCTAGCATGCTGCAATTCATGAGGTCGCAAAGAGTCGGACACGACTGAGTGACTGAACTGAACTGAACTTAACTGATCCCTTTCAGGATACTACATTGCAATTAGTCAATCCATGTTATGCCTTCTTAGGTTCCTCTTTGCTCTGACAAGATTTCGATTTCTTATATCTGAGGAACGTAACAATTTGGAGTCTTGTTTCATGGATTTAATATTAGATCCTGTGGTGTTATTGATCTTTTGGTTAAAAGTTTTTATAAGTTTGTTTTTCCAGAGGACCTCAAATCAAGTTAGTACTATCAGTGTTGTGGACTTCCCCATGGCATGATTGAATTAATTTCTTGGCTTTGTCACACAGGTGACACACATGTTTCTTTCTAGAGTCCAGAGGATCAAGATCATTTCTATTTTTGAGGCCAAAGTGGCAGAAGAAGGAGCACTTTGTAAGGTACTAGTGAATCCATCTGTCAATGCAGGAGATGCAGGACACCCAGGTTGAATATCCTGGAGGAGGAAATGGCAACCCACTCCAGTATTCTTGCCTGGGAAATCCCATGGACAGAGGAGCCTGGCCAGCTACAGTCCATTGAGTCACAAAGAGTGAGACATGACTGACCATGCACAGTCACACACACTGACATACACACACAGACACCTCCCCCCCCACACACACAGTCATTTACTTTTAGAAGTATGACTTCAGCATCCTACAAAGTACTGCTCTTCCTCAATGAGTGACCATCCTGTATATTAAACAGACTATCAGTTTTTCTCCTCAGTTCTATATAGAAAGGGAGCCAAAATATGGTTGAGACACAACCAGTATTCACAAGGTAAGCATAATTTCTCTGCAGTTAGTATCAGTCATGAGTTACTTTGGAATTGATGCACAAGATTCAACGTGAGACTCACACATAAATCCAGGTTGAGAGACACAATTAAAAACTGCTTTAAAGAAAGTTCCAATCCAATAATCCTTTCACTATATGCCAACTGGCTAAACTGACTTATGTTAGTCAAAGTTTTAGTGGGTGCTCACAAATTCAGCACAAAGAAGCAAGGTCAAAGCACAAGCTAGCCAGATGGCAGTAGCTCAAAGTGCTTGTTCACCAGCATATGGTAGAGAAAACTCTCAAGCAGATTCAAGAATGGCTTAAGAGAGCAGAGGAAGGAGACTGGCATGGCTTTTATGCTGATTGAAGGGGATAAAGCTTCCACACATAGTTCAGGGCTTGGATGATCTGACCTTCATTTTGGTCCAGAGATGAGAGTACTTGGGCTTTCTTATCAGATATAGATAAATAAGGGAGGAGGTGTGGTAGGATCTTTAATAGAAAACTGTTTTGTATATTCAAAGTGTTTAACAGTTTTGAATTCTCATAACCATTATAACCAAGCTTCTCATATTGTTTTCAGTTAAAGTGCTTTTCATTAGATTTGTTGTTGTTGTTCAGTTGCTCAGTAATGTACAACTCTTTGCGACCCTATTGACTGCAGCACACCAGGCTTCCCTCTCCTTCATCATCTCTTGAAGCTTGCTCAAACTCATGTCCATTGAGTTGGGTATGCCACTCAACCATCTTATCCTCTATTGTCCCCTTCTTCTCCCGCCGTCCATTTTTCCAGCATCAGGGTCTTTTCCAGTGAGTCAGCTCTTTGCCTCAGGTGGCCAGAGGTTTGGAGTTTCAACTTCACTGTCAGTCCTTCCAATGAATATTCGGGCCTGATTTCCTTTAGGATGGACATGTTGGAACTCCTTGTAGTCCAAGGGACTCTCAAGAGTCTTCTTCAGCCCCACAGTTCAAGGAATCAGTTTTTTCAGTGCTCAGCCTTTTTTATTGTCTTGCTCTCCCATTCATTCATAACTAGTGGAAAAACCATTGCTTTGACTACACAGACCTTTGTAGGCTAAGTGTTATCTCTGCTTTTCAATACAATCTCTAGGTTTTTCATTGCTTTTCTTCCAAGGAGGAAATGTCTTTTAATTTTATGGCTGCAGTCACTGCCCATAGTGACTTTGGAGCCCACGAAAGTAAAGTCTGTCACTGTTTCCATTGTTTCCTCACCTGTTTGCCATGAAGTGATGGGACCAGGTGCTATGATCTTAGTTTTTTGAATGCTGAGTTTTAAGTCAGTTTTTTAACTTGCATCTTTCACCTTCATCAAGAGGCTCTTTAATTCCTCTTTGATTTCTGCCATAGGGTGGAGCCTTCTGCCCCAGTTCAATCACTAAGTCATGTCTGATTTTTTTGTGACCCCATGAATTGCAGTACTCCAGGCTTCCATGTCCATCACTAACTCCCAGAGCTTGCTCAAACTCATGTCCATCGAGTTGGTGATGCCATCCCACCATCTCATCCTCGATTGTCTCCTTCTTCTCCTGTCTTCACTCTTTTACAGCCTAAGAATCTCTTCAGTGAGTCAGTTCTTCACATTAGGTGGCCAAAGTATTGAAGCTTCAGCTTCAGGCTCAGTCCTTCCAATGAATATCCAGGACTGGTTTCCTTTACCATTGACTGGTTGAATCTTCTTGCAGTCCAAGGGACTCTCAAGGGTCTTCTTCAACCCCACAGTTCAAAAGAGTCAATTCTTTGGCTTTCAGCTTTCTTTATGGTCCAACTCTCACATCCATACATAACTAGTGGAAAAACAACAGCTTTGACTAAATGAACCACTGTTGGCAAAGTAATGTTTCTGCTTTTTAATGTGTTATCTAGGTTTGTCAGAGCTCTTCTTCAAAGGAGTGAGCATCTTTTAATTACATGGCTGAAATCACTGTCTGCAGTGATTTTGGAGCCCAAGAAAATAAAATCTGTCATTGTTTCCTTTGATTCCTCATCTGTTTGCCATGAAGTGATGGGACTGGATGCGATTATCTTAGTTTTTTGAATATTGAGTTTTAAGCCAGCTATTTCACTCTCCTCTTTCACTTTCATCAAGAAACTCTTTAGTTTCTCTTTGCTTTCTGCCATAAGGCTGGTGTCATCTGGATATCTTAGGTTATTGATATTTCTACTGGCAATCTTAATTCCAGCTTGTGCTTCATCCAGCCCAGCATTTTGCATGAGGCGCTCTGTATAGAAGTTAAATAAGCAAGGTGACAGTATATAGCCTTGATGTACTCCTTTCCCAATTTGGAATCAGTCCATTGTTCCATGACCAGTTTTAACTATTGTTTCTTGACCTGCAAACAGATTTCTCAGGCAGCAGGTAAGATGGTCTGGTATTTCCATCTCTTTAAGAATTTCCCATATTTGTTGTGATCCACACAGTGAAAGGCTTTGGCATAGTCAATAAAGCATAAGGATATGTTTTTCTACAATCCTCTTACTTTTTATACATTCCAATGCATGTTAACAATTTGATCTCTGGTTTCTCTGACTTTTCTAAATCCAGCTTGAACATCTGGAAGTTCTCTGTTCACATACTGCTGAAGCCTATCTTTGTGAATTTTCATCGTTACTTTGCTAGCGTGTGAGGTGAGTGCAATTGTGTGATAGCTTGAGCAATCTTTAGTATTAACTTTCTTTGGGATTGGAATGAAAAGTGACCTTCTCCAGTCCTTTTGCCACTGCTGAGTTTTCCAAATTTGCTGGCCTATTGACTGCAGCACTTGAACAGCATCACCTTTTAGGATTTGAAATAGCTCAACTGGAATTCCGTCACCTGTACTAGCTTTGTTTGTAGTGATTCTTCCTAAAGCCCCCTTGACTTTGCCTTTCAGGATATCTGGCTGTAGATTAGAGATTACAACATCGTGGCTATCTGGGTCATTAACATATTTTTTGTATAGTTCTTCTGTGTATTCTTTCCACCACCTCTGATTATCTCTTGCTTCTGTTAGGTCTGTATCATTTCTGTCCTTTATTGTGCCTATGTTTGCATGAAATATTCCCATGGGGTCTCTAATTTTCTGGAAAAATCTCTAGTCTTTCCCATCCTATTGTTTTGCTCTTTTTCTTTGCATTAATCACTGAGGAAGGCTTTCTTATCTCTCCGTGCTATTCTTTGGAACTTTGCATTCATATAGGTATATCTATCCTTTTTTCCTTTGCCTTTAGCTTCTCTTTTTTTCTCAGCTATTTCTAAGGCCTCCTCAGACAGCCCTTTTACCTTTTTGCACTTCATTTTCTTTGGCATGGTCTTGATCACTGCGTACTGTACAATGTCATGGACCTCTGTCCATAGTTCTTCAGGCACTCTGTCTATCAGATCTCATTCCTTGAATAATTTGTCATTCCCACTGTATAATCATAAGGAATTTGATTTAGGTCATAACTGAATGGTCACTGCCTTCAATTTAAGTCTGAATTTTGCAATAAGGTGTTCATGATCTGATCCACAGTCAGATTGGAAGCTGACTGTTTAGCATCATATGAAAACTATTTATCCCAGCACAGTTTATTAAACAGATCATTGTTTCACCACTGTTTTGAAAATTCAACTTTCATGTGAAATAAACATATCAAAGTTTCTTTTTGAATTCTCAACTATACCAGATAGATCTATTTTCTCTGATAGCAGTTAATCTTATACTACTCTAACTGAATACAACAAGATCCCATATAAACTTCTCAGTCTATCCTAGTCTGATGTGTTTATTGTTTTAGATGAACATAATGTCTAGTTTATCAATTTTTCATTGGCTTTTCTAAAATACTCAACAAATTTTAAAGCTATGAAAACTCTTGGTCTAAATTAACAAGTGAAAAATAGTTAAAATACTGCCTTCATCTCTTTAGAATCTATTTAGAGCCATGTAGATAGTTGTAATAGCATACATATCACAGGGTGTTTGCAGTTTTTAGTGCTTAAGGTTCTTTTTTTAACTTTCATTCTTATCCTTTGATATTTAACAATAAAATTTTTTGATGATTTTAAGCTTAACATTTTCTAAAGCAAACATTATAAAGTGGGGGACATGATCTAGTATATGCAGAATTATTTGAGTATTCGCTCCTCCAGAAAATCATAAAACATACATTGAGCAGTGACATTAATATTGTGTCTCCTGTGTTCAGGTGGTTGGGATTACAGAAATGAATGAAATATGCTTGTCCTTGTTGTATATTGTATACTGGGAAAGACATATAGGTACATGAACTATTTTAATACAAAGTGGCAATTGCTTTAATATAAGTTCTTATAAGGACAGCAGGAGTAATGGACTCTGCTGGCATTGGTGGCTGAGAGACTTCAAAACAGAAGCACCATTTGTGCTCAGCCTTACAAAATGAGGGAACTTTCATCATTCAGCAGCTCTGGGTGGGTAAGGGAAAGCGATTCCTTCAAGTGGAAGGAAATATCTATTCCTAACTGGTTATGTGGAGAAGGCAGTAAACAGCTTATTACTCACAGTCTTAAATGATGTTGATGTGGAAAGATGGGAAACTATCAGAGACCAAAACAAGAAAGTAAGAGCACAGGGGAACAAGGGACTTTGGAAGAGTCCCTTCTAAGGAAGTAAACAAATGAGAACTTGCTTTGAAAAATGCAAGCAGATTTTTCTGAAGAAAGAACTCAGAGCTGCCTTTAATGGAAGGAAGCAACTGTCAAAGCAGTCTGACTAAGCTCAACATGTTCTGTTTGCAGCTAGGGTAAAAATATGTGTTGCTGTTCATTTAAGACCCATGGTAGAGGTTGGAGAAAAGGAAGTAGGTATTCTAGAAATGATTCATTAGGTAGAAAGAGAAGATTAGAAATCAGATACTACTGACACTTATTAAATAAATTAATCATAAGCCATATATAGACACATTATCTAAAAGTACCAGAATGGCTAAACACTGAGCAAAGTGGGACTGCATACTATGAGTGTCATAGGAATCTCCTCAAAGGAGGATGTCATCAGTGTGAGGTCATAATTGTATACTAGAAAATGCTAGAGCTGGTGAAAATAATGCCTGCAAATACTATATGAGATAGTGGATGTGGACACGGCCCGCTGAGTAGCCAGGTGAAGGTGTTTCATGTCCCTTTTAAGGTGAAGGTTAAGTGTAGCTGAAAGGTTGTTTAAATAGGCACTGGAAAGAGCATGCTAGACAAGTGCTTTGCTAAGACTACAAAGTATCTACTAGTTATTCAGTGGAAGCAGTATTTTCAGTAATATGTGAAGCCCTAGTGAGTGGTGCCATGACACCAAGGATACATGCTCACACTGAGGCACTGGTCTTGTTTTCTAGCTTTAAGATAAAGTAAAATTTATCTGTTAAGTGCAACAGGGCTGAGAGTAATCACAGCATTTCTAAGTAAGTCTCTTATAATGTGTTTCCGGGGAAGACAATGACACCCCATTCTAGTACTCTTGCTTGGAAAATCCCATGGATGGAGGATCCTGGAAGGCTGCAGTACCTGGGGTCACTGAGGGTCAGACACGACTGAGCGAATTCACTTTCAATTTTCACTTTCATGCATTGGAGGAGGAGATGGCAACCCACTCCAGTGTTCTTTCCTGGAGAATCCCAGGGACGGGGGAGCTTGGTGGGCTGCCAACTATGGAGTCACACAGAGTCAGACACGACTGAAGTGACTTAGCAGCAGCAGCAGCAGCAGCAGCATAATGTGTTTTAATCTGTGAAGACATTTCTTTCATTTAGACTGAATCTTCAAAAATCCATTCACCATTGCAATGAAAATAATAAAATGCTTAGCTATAAATTTGCCTAATGAAACAAAGGGCCTATTATAGAAAAATATAAAATTCTGATGAAAGAAATCAAAGATGACACAAACAGATGGAGAAATATCCCATGGTCATGGATTGGAAGAATCAATGTAGTGAAAATGGGCACACTACCCGAAGCAATCTACAGATTCAATGCAATCTCTAAAGCTGCCAAAAATATTTTTCATAGAAATAAAATGAATAATTTCACAATTTGTATGGAAACACAAAAAGCCTCAAATGGCCAAAAAAGTCTGGATAAAAAAGAATGGAACTGGAGGACTTAACCTGCCTGACTGTAAACTATACTACAAAGCTACTGCCATCAAGACAGTATGGTACTGGAACAAAGACAGAAATATAGATCAGTGGGAAAACATAACAAGCCCATAGATAAATCCAAATGCCTTTAGCTAACTTACCTTTGACAAAGGAGGCAAAAATGTGCAATGGAGAAATGACAATTTATTTAACAAGTAGTGCTGGGAAGACTGGACAACCACCTGGAAAAGAATGAAACTAGAACACTTTCTAACACCATATTAAAAAAAAAAAAAAACTCAAAATGGATTGAAGATCTAAATGTAAGGCCAGAAACTATAACACTCTGAGAGGAAATCATAGGCAGAACACTCTCTGACATAACTCACAGTAAGATCCTCTATGACCCACCTGCCAGAGTAATGGAAATAAAAACAAAAATAAACAAGTGGGACCTAATTAAACTTAAAAGCTATTGCACAATGAAGGAAACCATAAACAAGGTGAGAAAAACAGCCTTCAGAATGAGAGAAAATAATAAGAAATTTAAAAAAACTGACAAATAATTAATCTGTAAAATATACAAGCAGCTCATGAAACTCAGTGGAGAGGGAAATGGCAACCCACTCCAGTGTTCTTGCCTGGAGAATCCCAGGGATGGCAGAGCCCGGTGGGCTGCCATTTGTGGGGTTGCACAAAGTCGGACATGACTGAAGCGACTTAGCAGCAGCAGCAGCAGCAGCATGAAGCTCAATACCAGAAAAATAAATGACCAAATTAAAAAGTGGGCCACAGAACTGAATAGATATTTCTCCAAAGAAGACATACAGATGGCAAAACAAATAGGAAAAGATGCTCAGTTTCATTCATTATCAAAGAAATGCAAATCAAAACCAAAATGAGGTACCATCTCATCATGCCAGTTGGAATGCTGCCATCAAAAATTCTACAAACAATCAATGCTGGAGAAGGTATGGAGAAAGATGAACCCTCTTACATTGATGGTGGGAATGTAAACTAGTATAGGCACTATGGAGAACAGTGTGGAGATTCCTTAAAAACCTGGAATTAGAACTGCTGTATGGTGCAGTAATCCCATCAGCTGGACATAAACTCTGAGGAAACCAAAATTGAAAGGGACACATGTGCCCCAATGTTCATCGCAGCACTGTTTACAATAGCTAGGACCTGGAAACAACCTTGATGTCCATCAGCAGATGAATGGATAAGGAAGTTTTGGTACATATACACAGAGGAATATTACTCAGCTATAAAGAAAGCATATTAAAAAGCAGAGATATTACTTTGCCAACAAAGGTCCATCTAGTCAAAGCTATGGTTTTTCCAGTGGTCATGTATGGATGTGAGAGTTAGACTGTAAAGAAAGCTGAGAGCCAACAAATTGATGCTTTTGAACTGTGTTGCTGGAGAAGACTCTTGCGAGTCCCTTGGACTGCAAGGAGATCCAACCAGTCCATCCTAAAGGAGACCAGCCCTGGGTGTTCATTGGAAGGACTGATGCTGAGGCTAAAACTCCAATATTTGGGGCACCTGATGTGAAGACTTGACTCATTGGAAAATACCCTGATGCTGCGAGGGATTGGGGGCAGGAGGAGAAAGGTATAACAGAGGATGAGGTGGCTGGATGGCATCACCGACTAGATGCACATGAGTTCGGGTGAACTCTGGGAGTTGATGATGGACAGGGAGGCCTGGCATGCTGATTCATGGGGTTACAAAGAGTCGGACACGACGGAGTGACTGAAGTGACTGATAAAGAAAGAATGCATTTGAGTCAGTTCTAATGAGATTGAAGAAACTGGAGCCTATTATACAGAGTGAAGTAAATCAGAAAGTGAAACAGCAATGCAGTATATTAATGCATATATATGGAATTTAGAGAGATGGTAACAACGACTCTATATGTGAGAGAGCAAAAGAGACAGATGTAAAGAACAGACTTTTGGACTATGTGAGAGAAGGCAAGGGTGGGATGATTTGAGAGAATAGCACTGAAGCATGTATATTACCATGAAGTGAAGTAAATCAGAAAGTGAAACAGCAATGCAGTATATTAATGCATATATATGGAATTTAGAGAGATGGTAACAACGACTCTATATGTGAGAGAGCAAAAGAGACAGATGTAAAGAACAGACTTTTGGACTATGTGAGAGAAGGCAAGGGTGGGATGATTTGAGAGAATAGCACTGAAGCATGTATATTACCATGTGTAAAAAATGACCAGTGCAAGTTCAATGCATGAAACAAGGCACTCAAAGCTGGTGCTCTGGGATAACCCAGAGGGGTGGTGTCTGGAGGAGGTGGGAGGGAGGTTCATGATTGGCAGATACATGTACACACATGGCTGATTCATGTTGATGTATGGAAAAAACTATGACAATATTGTAAAGTAATTAGCCACCACTCAAAATAAGTAATATAAAGCAAAAACAACAACTGAGGGCAAAGTGTTATTTTAACTAAGTGGAAAGGTCCATGGGGTCTCATATTTTTAAAGACAATTGTAGGGGCCGAAGACTTAATTTTGTTATTCAGGGAGTCAGAATATCCAAGTGCACTGGAGAATATTTTGGGGTAATATATGTTTTTGCTATGGGAAATATAGACAAGGCAATAATTCCAATGGTTAAGGTTAGATATATCTGTTTCTATTGTATGTTCCTTTACTCCCTGGCTGTTTTTATCAGCTTGCGTAAATGTGGGCCAGAAGAAGAACAGAAACTTTTGAGGCTTAAAAATTCGATTGTAAAACATCAAAAGTGGCATCTGATTACTACACATGGCCACCGCCCATACACTGCCTCTCTCCTCAGCTGGGACCTCTCAAACACACAGAAATGCCAAGTCCTTTTTCTCCTCACCAGTGGGATAAAGTGTTCAGGAAGAAGTCTTCAACGTGCTCAGAAATCTTCAGAACGACTAATCTCCCAGGGTTTTTCCTGGAATGACTGCAGATATTGCAAGGTCTTGGGCTCCAGATGGACACATGGGGGTACTTGGAGAATTGTCGGGAGAAGTGTCAGACAAATTCTTCAGGATTTGTTCATCTGCAATTGCCTGATTTTCCTCCTTCTTTTTCTTCTGCCAGTGGTGGTAGAAGACTAGTATCATTAACATTGTCCCTTTATTTATTTCTGCTTTCTGCTAAATGGCTAATTTTAACTTCCTAATGTTCTCTCATATCTGGTAAGAAAACAATGTCACACAGAAAGTCATTAATGAAGGAGGATGGAAAGGAGCATTTGAGAGAATGGGGAGGATTGAGGTTTTTTTTTGTTGTTGTTGTTGTTGTTCTTTTTTTTTTTTTTGTTTTGGCCAGGCAAGGGCAGGGTAAGTCTCAGGTGGGAGAGAAGGGGAGGAACATGGGTAGGGTAATCTGACCTTCTCAGTATCCTTGTCATCGTATTAATCAAAGATTTTTCTTTTCCTTCATATAACGCTTGACGCTTGTTGCTCCAAACTTATGCTCTGTATCTCAGTCTCTGCTGACTCTGCCTTCACTTCCTCAATTACTTCTGCCATATGGCAACAGTGGCTTACACCAAGGCTCCTGGCCTCTCTATATACCTTCCTATGGCAATGAAGAGCCACAACTACTAGCTTTAATTGGTCAGCAACCAATTCCTCCTTCGAATGGTAGACCTGAAATGGCTTAACATCTAAATCACCACCCATGAAAATCCATGGCAGAGGTGAAGGGAGCAGAGGAGTCTAGGTCCTCTGGTTTGGGAAAGTGTGTGCTTCCTCAACACCCATTAAAGAGCCTTACCAAGTTGACTTTCCACTCTTCTTCATGTTCTCTGGTTCAGTTCTTGTAGAGTACATGCTACAGAGCTAGTGTTCCCTTCAAACCATTTTTCATGGCCAGCCCCATTCAGTACTTAATTGTGTTGTCTTCCAGATATAGTATTTTGTGGTTTCATTTAAAAAAATTATTTTAGAAGTTTCAGAATTGCAGAATAATTGTGCTTAGTCTCTCAGTCCTGTCTAACTCCTTATGACCTCATGGACTGCAGTCTTCAAGCCTCATCTTTCCATAGAATTCTCCAAGCAAGAATACTGGAATAGGTGGCCATTTTCTTCTCCAATAGAATATTTATGAAGAGTATATTGGTATACTCCACAACAAATTACTCTTATTAACATTGTACATTAGCATGGAACATTGATTCAACTTAGTGAACCAACGCAGCAACAGTTTTGTTAACCAAAGTCTGGACTTTACCAACTTTACTTGGTTTTTCAGAGAAGGCAATGGCAACCCACTCCAGTACTCTCGCCTGGAAAATCTGATGGGCAGAGGAGCCTGGTAGGCCGCAGTCCATGGGGTCGCTAAGAGTCGGGCACAACTGAGAGACTTCACTTTCACTTTTCACTTTCATGCATTGGAGAAGGAAATGGCAACCCACTCCAGTGTTCTTGGCTGGAGAACACCAGAGACAGGGGAGCTTGGTGGGCTGCTGTCTATGGGGTCACACAGAGTCAGACACGACTGAAGCAACTTAGTAGCAGCAGCAGCAGCCTTGGTTTTTGCCTAATGTCCTTTTGCTGCCCCAGTATCCCATCCAGGATACTACATTAAATTCAGTAGATCCATATTATGCCTTCTTAGGTTCCTTTTTGCTGTAACAAGTTCTTTAGATTTCTCATTTCTGATGACATTGACAATTTGGAGTTTTGTCTTGGTTTTTACATTAGATCCTAAGATGTTATTGATCTTATAATTAAAAGTTTTTTTAAGTTCGTGTTTCCAGAGGACCTCAAATCAAGTTAGTAAGTCCTTTTGCTGCCCCAGTATCCCATCCAGGATACTACATTAAATTCAGTAGATCCATATTATGCCTTCTTAGGTTCCTTTTTGCTGTAACAAGTTCTTTAGATTTCTCATTTCTGATGACATTGACAATTTGGAGTTTTGTCTTGGTTTTTACATTAGATCCTAAGATGTTATTGATCTTATAATTAAAAGTTTTTTTAAGTTCGTGTTTCCAGAGGACCTCAAATCAAGTTAGTATTATCGCTGTTGTGGACTTCCCCATGGCAGTGTTTGAATTAATCTCTTGGCTTCATCATGAAGTACACAGATGTTTCTCTCTAGAGCCCAGAGGATCAAGACATTTCTATTTTTGAGGCCTAGGTGACAGCAGAAGGAGCCTTTTGTAGGGTACTAGTGAACCCATCTACCAATGCAGGAGATGCAGGTTGGATCCCCTGGAGGAGGAAATGGCAACCCCCTCCAGTATTCTTGCCTGGGAAATACCATGGACAGGGGAGCTGGGTTGACTACTGTCCATGGTGTCACAAAAGAGTCAGACATGACTGACCACATGCTGGGGTCCAGCTCCAGTGAATCCAAGGTAATTTGAAGCATGAATGGCGTAGGCAAGAAAAAACTTATTTATTTATTAATATAGAAACATAAGATTAGATCAGGAAGAAATAGTGTAGTAGGAAAATTAAGTGGAGAAAAGATGCTAAATAACTTGGTTTATGGGGAAAGCCAATAAAGTTCCAGACAAGGAACTTGTACCATCTATGTTAGGTCACCGGCATCCATTTAAATATCTGAGAGTGCCCTGCTTTGGGCTCTCTCTCTTACGGATCTTAGCAGCCAGGGCAAGTAAGTAGACATGGCAAGTCTCCATGCCCCAGATGGGAATTCAGCCTGAAATTAGAGTAAAGAGGAGACACGGGGGAAACCAGTCCAGTGACTGGTCCGGCCTCTACTTTCTAGAAAGGCTTTTCATACCTTTTTGATTGTACATAGAGATCAATGGGTAATAATGCAGCGTTAGCAGCCCAGACTCTTATCAAAACCAAACTTTTCTCTCTGCATACCTAGTTGTATACACAAGTCAGGTGATTTACATCACCTTCCGGCCAGAGAGCCAAGTAACATTTTACAGCCTTTTTTCTGATAAGGGTTTGTCAACCAGAAGACTTATTTGTGTTGATCTTCCCAAAGTCTGGTGCCACTCTCAGAAAGCACTAAATAAAGTTACATTCGTACATAGCAAAGAAACAGCAACTTATAACAAGTAAAAGGACTACAGTGATTCATAACAAAAGAAAAGTAATTAACTCAAAAGTCTAGTGTTGCTAACATCAAAACTACTATATACCTTTTTCCATACACCGATTACATTGATTAATATCCTCCCAGGTGCCTAAAAGAGAAATAATATGGAGGCCTGGCAGCAATCATTGAGTCAAAAGTGAAATACCATCACCAATATGATTTTTAGCTCTTTAGAAAAGGCTCTTTATCTTTAAGATGTTTTTAAGCTTTGTGCCTCTTGCGGTTGGAGGGCTGTAAGCAGTTCACAAACTGTAAGAGTCCAGGGGAACCTGTTAGGCAAGCTAGAGAGTTATCAGAGGGGATTTGAGCTGAAACATCCCTTTCAAATGCAGAAGACTAAAGCCCTGAGTTAACTTTTCCCAGAGTGTGTCAGAAGAGTGGAAAAGCAGAGTACAAAGACAAGTAGATTTTGGGTTTTTTTGGGGTACATGCTCAGGAAATACCAGGGGGAAAACCTGAGGTCTGACTCGCCTTGCCCAGCAGACCTCTGCCGCATGACCTTGTCACGGGTGGGATTCTTCATGCTGGCTCCCGGCAACCACATACACATAGACATATACACACAAACACACAATGAGTCATTCACTTTTAGAAGTATGACTTCAGCATCCCACATGGTAACTACTCTTCCTCCATATGAATGACCATCCTGTATATTGAACAGACTATCAGCTTTTCTCCTGAGTTCCATATAGAAAGAGGGCCAATATATGATTGAGATATATCTAGTGTTCCCAAGATAAGCATCATTTTTCTGAGGTTAGTATCAGTCAGGAGTTATTTTGGAATTGATACAAATTCTACGTGAGACTCACACATAAGTCCAGGTTGAGATACACAATTCAGAACTGCTGTAAGAAGGGTCCCAATCCAATAGTCATTTCCCTACATGCCAACTGGCTAAACTGATTTATGGTGGTCAAAGACTCAGCAGGTGTTCACAAATGCAGCACACAAAAAAACAAAGTCAAAGAACAAGCTAGCCAAACAGCAGTAGCTCAAATTACCTGTTCACCAGCATACAGCAGAGCCATTTCAAAAGAGAAAGTAGAGAGAAAAGATACCTGGTGGTAAGAAACAGCATCTCAGTCTTCTGCTGTTGGGGCCAATTGCTGCCATCACTCCACAGAGACAGAATTGATCCTTCAACCAAAATTTGGTTTAGATGTCTAGACTGATGACACATACACTCAGAGAGTATGAAAAACTTCATTAATCATATAATGAGTTTTTCTGGGGAGAGCAGAACAAGCTCTCAAACAGGGTCAAGAATGTTTTTAGAGAGCAGAGAAAGGAGACTGGCTTGGCTTTTATGGTGGTTAAAGAGGATAAAGCTGGAGAGTTCCACAAAAGGTCAGGTCTTGGATGGTCTGAACTTCATTTAGGCCCACAGAATTTTTAATTAAAGTTCTTTTCACTAGATTTCTTGTTGTTTGATTTCTCAGTCATATCCAACTCTTTGCGAACCCATGGATTGCAGCATACCAGGCTTCCCTCTTCACCATCTCCTGGAATTTGCTCAACCTCATGACCTTTGATTCGATGATGCTATCCAACCATTTAATCCTCTGTCATCTCTTTCTCCTCCTGCCTTCCATCTTTCTTAGCATGAGGGTCTTTTCCAATGAGTCAGTTTTTCACCTCTAATGGCTAAAATATTGGAAGTTCAGCTTCAGCATCAATATTTCCAATGAATATTCACAGTTACTTTCCTTTAGGATTGACTGGTTTGATCTCCAGGGGACTCTCAAGAGTCTTCTGCAGCACCACAGTTCAATGGTATCAATTCTTCAGTGCTCAACTTCCCTTATGGTCCAACTTTCACATCCATATGTCTACTGGAAAAACCACAGCTGTACTAGACAG
Organism: Madoqua kirkii; assembly: GCA_006408675.1. Classification (NCBI taxonomy): domain Eukaryota; kingdom Metazoa; phylum Chordata; class Mammalia; order Artiodactyla; family Bovidae; genus Madoqua; species Madoqua kirkii. The sequence continues at coordinate 6,772 of SJYC01128378.1, read as the reverse complement.
ACATTTGTCAGCAGAGTAATGTCTGTGCTTTTTAATATCTTCTCTAGTTTGGTTATAGCTTTTCTTCCAAGGAGCAAGCATCTTTTAATTTCATAGCTGCAGTCATCATCTTTATTAATTTTGGTCCAAGATAATAAAGTCTATTACTGCTTCCTTTTTTCCCCCATCTATTTGCCATGAAATGATGGGACTGGGTGCCATGATCCTCGTTTTTTGAATGTTGAATTTTAAGTCAGCTTTTTCACTCTCCTCTTTCACTTTCACCAAGAGGCTTTTATTTCCTCTTTGCTTTCTGCCATAAGGTTGGTATCATATGTATATCTGAAGCTATTGATATTTCTCCACCAATCTTGATTACAACTTGTGCATTTCTCATGAGGTACTCTGCATAGAATTTAAATAAGCAGAGTGATGATATACAGCCCTGATGTACTTCTTTCTCTATTTAGACAGTCTTTTGTTCCATGTACAGTTCTAACTGTTGCTTCTTGAGCTGCATACAGATTTCTCAGAAGGCAAGGAAGTTTTTCTGGTTGTCCCACCTGTTTAAGAATTTTCCATAGCTTTCTGTGATCCACAGTCAAAGGCTTTGCTGCAGCCAATAAAGCAGAAGTCAATGCTTTCTGGAACTCACCTGCTTTCTCTATGATCCAGCAGATGTTGGCATTTTGATCACTGATTCCTCTGCCTTTTTAAAATCCAGCTCAAACATCTAGAAGTTCTCAGTTCATGTGTTGCTGGAGCCTAACTTGGAGAATTCTGAGCACTACTTTGTTAGTGTGTGAAATGAGTGAAATTGGGTGGTAGTTTGAACATTTTTTGGGTTGCCTTTCAGTGTGGTTGGAATGAAAACTGATCTTTTCCAGCCCTGTGGCTGCTGCTGAATTTTCCAAATTTGTTGGCCTATTGGGTGCAGCATTTTCCCAGCATCATCTTTTAGGGTTTGAAATAGCTCAACTGAAATTCCATTACTTCCACTAGCTTTTGTTTGTAATGATGCTTCCTAAGGACTACTTGAATTCACACTCCAAGATGTTTGGCTTTTTGTGTGGGATCACATCATTGTGATTATCTGGGTCATTAAGGTCTTTTTTGTATAGTTTGTCTGTGTATTCTTGCAACCTCTTCTTAATGTCTCCTGCTTCTGTTAGATCCATGCCACTTCTGTCCTTTATTGTGTCTATCTTTGCATGAAATGTTCCCTTGGTATCTCTAATTTTCTTGAAAAATCTCTAGTCTTTCCCATTCTATTGTTTTCCTCTATTTCTTTGCATTAATCATGGAGGAAGTCTTTCTTATCTCTCCTTGCTACTCTTTGGAACTCTGCATTCAGATGGGTATATCTTTCCTTTTATCCTTTGCCTTTAACTTCTCTACTTTTCTCAGATACTCCTAAGGCCTCCTCAGACAGTCCTTTTGCCTTTTTGCACTTCTTTTTCTTTGGGATAGTCCCGATCACTGCCTCCTATACAATGTCATGAACCTCTGTCTATAGTTCTTCAGGTAGGCTCTCTATTGGATCTAATCCCTTGAATCTATTTAACACTTCCACTGTATAATCGTAAGGGATTTGATTTAGGTCATACCTGAATGGTCACTTTCTTCAATTTAAGTCTGAATTTTGCAATGAAGAGTTCATGATCTGAGCCACAGTCAGACAGGGAGCTGGCTATTTAGCATCATATGGAAAACCAATTATCCCAGCACAGTTTACTAAACAGATCATTGTTTCACCAATGTTTTGCGAATTCAACTTTCATGTAAAATAAACACATGAAAGTTTGTATTTGAATTTCCATACATATCAGATAGATCTATTTTCTCTGATAGCAGATAATCTTATACCTCTGGAATTGTATACTATAAGATCCCATGTAAACTTCTCAGCCTATCCTAATCTGATGTATTTATTATTTCAGATAAACATAATGTCCAGTTTATAAATTTTTCATTGCCTCTTCTAAAATACTCAACGAATTTTAAAGCTATGAAAAGTCTTGGTCTGAGTCAGCAAGTGAAAAATAGTGAAAATATTACCTTAATCTCTTTAGAGTCACATACAGAGAAATAGTAGTAAATACTGTGTGGATCGCAGGGTGTTTTCAGTGCTTAGATATCTTTTTTTAAAATTTTCATCCTTGCACTTTGACTTCTTAACAATAAAAATGTTAAATTATGTTCAGGTTGACATTTTCTAACTCAAACATTATAAAGCAAGGGACGTGATCTACTACATGCAGAATTATTTGAGTATTCACTCCTCCAGTAGCTCATCAAACATGCATTGAGCAGCGGCCATAATATTTTGTCTCATGTGTTCAGGTGTTTGGGTTTACAGAGATGAATTAAATATGCTTGTCCCTGCTATATATTCAGTTCAGTTCAGTTCAGTCGCTCAGTCATGCCTGACTTTGCTACCCCAGCACTCCAAGCATTCCTGTCCATCACCAACTCCCAGAGTTCATCCAAGCCCATTTCCATTGAGTCAATGATGCCATCCAACCATCTCATTCTCTGTCATCCCTTCTCTTTCTTCTTCTCCTTCTCATGTATATTGGGGAAGACGAATTCTGAACTTTCTAAAACAGAAATCAGACTCTATTGCTCTCCTTTATCAAACCATCTAGCTGCTCTCAACTGCACATAAGATAAAATCCAGGTATCTCCATACAAGTTCCTATAAGACATCATCTCTGCCTCTCCAGTTTCAGTCACTGCACTCTGCTCGCCCCTCTCTGACTGTATTCCAGTTACACTCAAACTTTTGTGCTTCTTCAAGATACTGTTCTTGGTCTTGCCTCATGACATAACTACTTGCTATTCTACCTTTAATGCTCTTCAAAATCGTCACACAATTGACTGTATCTCATTACTCAAATCTTGATGCAAATGTCAACTCCTCAGAGAAGTTTTCCCCACACCTTTTAGCCAAAGCAGCTCTTCTCTGTCCCACACGAATACCATGAACCACCCATTCGCCCATGAAAATAGAAATTAATTGATGACAGGAGCTACTGACTTTATGTCTTTCACTGTAAGTCCAGAACTAAGAACAACATCTGACACCTATTAAGCATTAAAGACACATTTGGTTCCTGAAATACTGATATCTTCTTAAAGTGCCATTATCATATGTGTGTGTACACACACACACACACACACACACACACACACACACACACACACATGCTTTTGTGAAATAGGTGAGCTTATTTTTATCTCATGACATGGAAAGCGTACCCTCCACCCCCAATTTTGTCTGTGTCAAGACAAAGGAGATATGGAAAAGATTCAGTTCAGTTAAGTGCAGTTGCTCAGTTGTGTCCAACTCTTTGTGACCCCATGGACTGCAGCATGCCAGGCTTCTCTGTCCATCATCAACTCCCAGAGCTTACCCAAACTCATGTCCATTGAGTTGGTGATGCCATGCAACCATCTCATCCTCTGATGTCCCCTTCTCCTCCCACCTTCAATCTTTCCCAGCATCAGGGTCTTTTCCAATGAGTCAGTTCTTTGTATCAGGTGGCCAAAGTACCGGAGTTTCAGTTTCAACATCAGTCCTTCCAATGAATATTCAGGACTAATTTCCTTTAGGATTGACTGGTTGGATCTCCTTGCTGTCTAGGGGACTCTCAAGAGTCTCCTCCAACATCACAGTTCAAAAGCATCAGTTCTTCAGTGCTCAGCTTTCTTTATAGTCCAATTGTCACATCCATACATGACCACTGGAAAAACCAAAGCTATGACTAGATGGACCTTTATTGGCAAAGTAATGTCTCTGCTTTTTAATATGCTCTCTAAATTGGTCATAAATTTTCTTCCAAGGAGCAAGCATCTTTTAATTTTATGGCTGCAGTCACCATCTGTAGTAATTTTGGAGCCCCCCAAAATAAAGTCAGCCACTGTTTTCCCACCTATGTGCCATAAAGAAATGGGACCAGAAGCCATGATTTTAGTTTTCTGAATTTTGAGTTTTAAGCCAACATTTTCACTCTCTTCTTTCACTTTCATCATGAGGCTCTTTAGTTCTTCTTTGCTTTCTGCCATAAGTGTGATGTTACCCACATAATGAGTTATGTATCAAAAATAGAGTTCAGCCAAAAAGAAAGAACAGAGAAAAGTGGCCCATGAAACCAGCAGCCATCACTGATGATAGAGGGATACCAAGATACTTGAGAGAAGGATGTTAAATTTGTGCAGTGAAGGATTCTCAGGGGGCCCTAATAGAAGTTCCTGTTCTATGGTAACTGGGGCAGGTTATAGAATCTTTTGACACAAGGAGTACCATTCAAGGTGGGCCTGTTTGGATGTTATAGAGCAAAAGAAAAAAAAAAGTTTACATGAGGAAATGTTGCCTCCAGAATCTAAAAATCTCTAAAACATGTTGGGTTTGTTTTAACAATATGGGTACTAAGAAGACTAAAAGCTGTTTTTTCAACACTGTCAAGATTGGAGCAGTCCTCCACCACTTACCAAAGAATTTTCAGGAACTTAACTGAAGTGGTGGGACTGTTTACTATGTGTGTCATCAGAATCTCCTCAAAAGAGGATGTTATCAGTGTGAAGTCATAAATGTGTACCAGAAAAAGCTAAAGCTGGTGAAAATATTGCCTGTAAAAAATATGTGACATGGCAGATTTGGACACTGGGCCCATTGAGTAGCCAGGAGAAGGTGTTTCATGTCCTTTACAAGGTGAAGGTTAAGTGTAGCTGAGAGGTTGTTGAAATAGGCACTGGAAAGATCATGTTAGACAAATGCTTTGCTATTACTACGAAGTATTTACCAGTGATTCAGTGGAAACAGTATTTTCAGTAATATATATGGAGCCCTAGTGAGTGGGCCATGATACCAAGGGTACACGTTCACACTGAGACACTGTTCTTGTTTTCCAGTTTTAAGGTCAAGTAAAATTTGTCTGTTAAGTGCAGCAAAATGGAGACAACCACTTCTTCTCTAAATTGGTCTCGTATAATGGGTTTCAATCTGTGAAGACCATACTTTCATATAGAATGAATCTTTCCAAAATGCATTCACCATTGCACTGAAAAGAATAAAATACTTAGGAATACATTTACTTAAAGTAACAAAAGACCTATATAGAGAAAATATAAAACACTGATGAAAGAAATCAAAGATGACACAAATAGATGGAGAAATATCCCATTATCATGGATGGGAAAAATCAATATAGTGAAAATGAATATAACTACCCAAGCAATTTATAGATTCAATGCAATCCTTATCAAGCTACCAACTATATTTTTCACAGAATTGGAACAAATAATTTCACAATTTGTATGGAAACACAAAAAAACTCAAATAGCCAAAAAAAATCTTGAGAAAGACGACTGGAACTGGAGGAATCAAGTTGCCTCATTTCAGACTATACTACAAAGCTACAGTCATCAAGATAGTATGGTACTATAAGAAATACAGAAATATAGATCAATGGAACAAAATAGGAAACCCAGAGATAAATCCACTCACCTATGTACATCTTATCTTTCATAAAGGAAGCAAAATATGCAATAGGGAAAAGACAATGTCTTTAACAAGTGGTTCTGGAAAAACTGGTCAATCAGCTTCAAAAGAATGAAACTAGAACACTTTCTAACACCATACACAAAAAGAAACTCAAAATGGATTAAAGATCTAAATATAATACCAGAAACTTTAAAACTCTTACAGGAAGTCATAGGCAGAACTCTCTCTGACATAATCAAAGCAAGATTTTCTATGACCCACCTGCCAGAGTAATGGAAAGAAAAACAAAAATAAACAAATGGGACCTAAGTAAAATTAAAAACTTTTGCACAAAGAAGGAAACTATAAGCAAGGTGAAAAGACAGACTTCAGAATGGGAGAAAATAATAGCAAAGGAAACAACGGACAAATCATTAATCTACAAAATATACAATTAGCTACTGCACTCAACACCAAAAACATAAATGACCCAATCAAAAAGTGGGCCAAAGAACTAAACAGACATTTCTTCAAAGAAGATATACAGATGACTAACAAACCCATGGAAAGATGATCAACATTACTCATTATCAGAGAAATGCAAATCAATACCACAATGAGGTACCATCCCACACTTGTTAGAATGATTGCCATTAAAACATCCAGAGATAATAAATGCTGGAGTGGGTGTTGAGAAAAGGGAACCTTCTTATTCTGTTGGTGGGAATGCAAACTAGTACAGTCACTATGGAGAACAGTGTGGAGATTCCTTAAAAATGGGAAAAAGCTGCCATATGACCCAGAAATCCCACTGCTGGGTATAAACTCTGAGTAAACCAAAATTGAAAGGAACGCATGTTCCCCAATGTTCATTGCAGCACTGTTTACAATAGCTAAGACCTGGGTGCAACCTAGATGTCCATCAGCAGACAAATGGATAAGGAAGTTGTGGTACATATACACAATGGAATATTACTCAGCTACAAAAAAGAATGCATTTGAGTCAGTTCGAATGAGATGAATGAAACTGACACCTCTTATACGGAATGAAGTAAGACAGAAAGAGAAACACTAATATAATATATTAATGTATATGTATGGAATTTAGAAAGATGGTAATGACAACCTTATATGCAAGACAGCAAAAGAGACACATGTAAAGAACAGACATTTGGACTATGTGGGAGAAGGTGAGGGAGTGAAGGTTTGAGAGAATAGCACTGAAACTTGTATATTGCCATATGTAAAATAGATAGCCAGTGAAAGTTTGGTGCATGAAGCAGTACACTCAAAGCTGGTGCTCTGGGA
>SJYC01128374.1:0-13251 GCA_006408675.1 Madoqua kirkii | reverse complement strand
TTCAGTAAAATATTTCAAGAGAGAAAATTTAAGAAAGCCTAGAGAATGCTACTACTATAGATTTTAAACTCTGAGATAACAGGGTTCCTATGAATCTACAGCAAAAACCCTATAAGTGAATCTCCAATTTTTACACTGAGCAAGTGCATTTGAAAGACATCTGAAATACTATATGTTTAAAAAAGCATAATCTACTCCACTGTAACATTCCAGAGTAACTTAGTTTTACTGTGAGTTGTTAAATGTTACTAGGATTCAGAGGGTAAAGAATCTGCCTGGACTGCAGAAGACCCGGGTTCAAACCCTGGGTCAGGAAGCTTTCCTGGAGAAGGGAATGTCCACTCACTCCAGTATTTTCTTGCCTGGAGAATTTCATGGGCAGAGGAGCCTGGCAAATTTTGCAAGTCCATGGGGCTGCAAAATAACACTTTCACTATTTCAAGATGGCAATAGATGATACAAATCTTTCTCAGTAACATTGAAAGAATATATATATATATATTTGTATATATATATATATTTGTATATGATATATATTTATATGCCACAACAAGGTTGTGTAGCATTCATAGTAGTTCTATGTTATATATCCATGAGTATTATTTAGTTTCTGAGTCTGTAAGTTGGCAATTAAGAATAGGCATGCACAGGAGATCCATTTGGTCTTGGCTGAGAAGATTCATATCCTTGAGTGTTTGCCAGCAAACTGGGGCACTCATCTCCTTCCACATGTCTCTGCTCTGCCAGTAGCCAGTCAGGACACACTTATGGCAATGGAAGAAATACAAGAGAGCTTGTAGAGACATGCAAGGTCCCTTGAGGTTGTGGTAAAGAATTGGTAGAAAGGTACTTCAGTTCAGTTCAGTCGCTCAGTCATGCCCGACTCTTTGCGACCCTGTGAATCACAGCACGCCAGGCCTCCCTGTCCATCACCAGCTCCCGGAGTTCACTCAGACTCACGTCCATCGAGTCGGTGATGCCATCCTCTGTCGTCTCCTTCTCCTTCTGCCCCCAATCCCTTCCAACTTATTTCATTAGCCAAAGCTAGTCAAATACCAAGTTCCATACACAGATGGTTCTATAAGATTATATGGCAAAAGTTACATGGCAAAAATCATGGTTACAAGAGCGAATAATTGTAACGAAGTCCATTTATTGCCATTCACTCAGATGTATACAAGGCTACATTGTTTTCTTTTATTATTTTCACAAAACAGTAATCTCACAAAGTTTGCCTAGATATTAGCTTGAACACATTTTTTTTAAAGTTTTGAGTTAAAATGACCATTTCTTAAATAGTTTTACCTCTGGTAGTTTGAGTGGAGGGGGGGACAGTTCATTTTATATAGAATCAGGAATTTCTAATCTATACAGTTCAATAGAGAGAATAATTATATACTCCCATGTTTAAGAGAAGAAAGAACTCACATGGTATATATGGCGAAAGGCCAATTTAACTATTTAATTTTTTATATTTTCTATGTTTCATACTTTTCTGTTATACATGGGTTTCCCACGTGGTGCAGTGATAAGGAATCTGTCTGCCATTGCAGGAGACGCAAGAGATGAGTGTTTAATTCCTGGATCAGGAAGATCCCCTGGAGTAGGAAATGGCAACCCACTCCAGGATTCTTGGTCCATGGACAGAGAAGCCTGGAGGTGGAGTGCTTGGGGTTGAAAAAAGTTGGACACTACTGAGCAGGCATGCACACAACTATATGCATGATGTTTATTTCTATTTTCCTGTTAATATAATGAGTATATATTGTAGCTATAATAGAAAAGTACGGGGAAATAATCAGATGAAAAAGAGTTAATTTTAACACACCAAACCTAGGTCTTCATTTTCCCAAGTAAATTTTTTAAAATGAATGAGCTTTCATTTTATCTTCTGCTCTCAGATATATTAATTCACATAGCATATTAGCAACATAACATGTAGCAAATTTGGAGACTTGTGATGTTAACCAAAAATTGCATTTCTGAGGAAAACTCTGAAAGAGCAGAGAGTTTTACATGTACTTGTGGATGTCACATTAATTTCATTGTTTAGTAAAAAAAAAAAAAGCATGGTAAGTTATTACTCTTTTATCTAAAGATAAGAAATGCTTAATGTGATTTCAGTTAAAAATGTCAATGACACAAGGAAAATTATATAGTTAATAGGACATCAATTACCAAATTTACTTAACGGGATAATCAGGTTAACACAGAGATATGGTCTTTGTCTCTGCAAATATTTATGGCAATTTTGAAAAAACATGATCATTGGATAGTAAATCATCTTCATTTCCCCCAGAAAATAAGTCTTTTCTAGCCTCAATCTCCACTAAATTTTGTTAAAATTACAACATTACAATAGAGTCATACATTTGATACCTTCTACCTGAAAAACACTGGACTAGGCATTTGGAATTTCAAAACTAAAAAGAGGGAGCAGTAATAAGCAATGACCTCCCTCTAAAGTTGCTTACAAAGTAGTAAGAGAAATAGATTTGTATCAAATAGTTAGAAGATGTGTGAAAGTGAAAGTCACTCAGTCATGTCCAACTCTTTGCATCCCATGGACTAAACAGTCCATGGAGTTCTCCAGGCCAGAATGAATACTGGAGAAGGGAGCCTTTCCCTTCTCCAGGGGATCTTCCCAACCCAGGGATCAAACCCAGGTTTCCTACATTGCAAGTGGATTCTTTACCAGCTGAGCCATAAGGGAAGCCCAAGAATACTGGAGTGGGTAGCCTGTCCCTTCTCCAGTGAATCTTCCTGACCCAGGAATCAAACTGGGGCATGCCTATACTTTATAAAAGAGAAATAGACAAAACTGTCTGGGAATTCAGAGGAGGGACAATCATACTGTAACTACATCAACGCCATATTGCTTACCTTGGAAAATAAGAAATGTAATTCAGTCAAATAAGTAACATGTGCTTTTAAGTAACTTTATGACCTGGTGCCATGGTTTCCCTTCATTTTTTGTCTCTAGGAACCCAGGGAAAGCACTCAATACAGCACAGAATATATCAGAGCTATTGAAAAGGGTACAGTGGATCCTGGAAGGAAATGCTTCATGGGAGACGTGAAACCCAAAGTAAGGTTGGAAAGACAAGGGGAGACAATGGCTGTGAGCAAATTCAAGGGCATGAGCAGAGAAGGAGAGTCCCTAATGAGCATTTGGGTTCCAGAAATAGTGAGCAGATCATTTATTTTTATAAACTTCTTTTTTGCAGGACATGAAGATAGGATAAAATTTCATTATAACAAGCGATATGGCAGGAAAAAAAGACAATCGAGTTTAAACTGTAAAACTTGGTTCAAAATGCTGTTGGGAGGACTTGCAATTTCATAAACAAGTCAAGAATTTTTTGGCAGCTGAATGCAGGATGGATTGGAAGAGGCAGAAAGGCGAGAAACAGATGTCAGGAAAAATTCAAATGCTTTTCGCCAATAGCATAAATCTATATTTTGTTCTTGCTCCCCTTTGAGGAATGAAGGATTGATTTCCTCAGCTGTGAGGAGCGCTGCCAGCAGACACGCCTCAGTGGTCAGATCCCCTTGGGGATTCCGTCAATGAAAGAACCTCCCTGGCAACATGACACGCCTTTCTCAGGGTGGCCTGCATTGTCTCTTGCCTCAGCCTGGGGGATCTCTTAAGGGTCAGGCCATCTTCATACCACTCTGGTCAACTGAGACTTTCTGTAGACTAAATCGCCCCTTCATTTTTCCTCAGCCCAATCCTGCGTCTTTCCCTTGTTTTCCACAGATCAGCTCAAGAGCAGCCCTCAGCCCTGCACAATAACCTCCACTGTGGATTCAGTATCACAGGTAACCCGAGCTGTGACCATTCTCTTTTGCTTCTCTTTACAGAGCTGTAAAACCATTCTTTGAGCTATGTAAGTTGCCAGAATGGACCTGATAATAGCACGTTGGCAGCTACAATCCCCTGTGGCCTGTTCTTGCTGGAGAAGTTACTGTCACACTGACGTCAATACTAAGCACTTCCACAGGGCACAAGAAACATAGACAAACGATGGCAACACCTAGAGCAAATGTTAAGAAAAATTGCTTCTTGCTCACTTTGAAACAGTGATGAATAGCTATTGTTGTTTAGTTACTAAGTCACACCCAACTCTTTGCGACCCCATGGACTGTAGCCCAACAGGCTCCTCTGTCCATGAGATTTCCCAGGCAAAAATACTGGAGTGGATTGCCATGTCCTTCTTCAGGGGAAATTTATGAACCAGGAATGAGCCCTTTTCTCCTGCATTGGTGGGAAGGTTCTTTACCACTGAGACACCAAGGAAGCCCTATCTTAAATTTTTGGCATCACTGCATTTCCCCCTAAAGTCCTCTTTCCTTGCCAGGAGAACATTATGTCAAGGAAATTTAAAGAACATATAGGCAGTCCCTTCCTGTCTTTAACACAACAACACACTGTCCACCTCACCTCACCTGCACTTCCCACAACAGGTAGACCTGTGTCCTGAATTACTGCAGCTCTGACCAATTCTTCCTTCTTCAGCAATGATCGATTAGGTCCATAAGAATTGTGGGAAAAGAATACAGGTGGTTGTCAGTTGATTTTCTCTGTAAGAGGTCCAGGGAAGGTATCACTGTATTGTGACTTTTCATGTCAGGAAACTTTAACAAGGAAAACTAAACAAGTTTAAATGCCCTATTTATCTAATGTTTACTTTTTCAAAAATAATTATTTTATGTGTGTAGAAACCTGCTTTAATATGTTCGAAATGAAGTACTTCTCAAAATGTGTTTATAGTAAAATTTTTTCATTTAAATCACCTTCTAGGAAACATGGTGCTGCTGCTAAGTCGCTTCAGTCATGTCCGACTCTGTGTGAACCCCCAGATGGCAGCCCACCAGGCTCCCCCGTCCCTGGGATTCTCCAGGCAAGAACACTGGAGTGGGCTGCCATTTCCTTGTGTTTTCATTAAAATATTAGACAGACCAAAATGATATTTAAGATGAAAGATAAAGCAAGCTTACCTGGGACAACTTGTTTTCTACCTATTTAAGTATCAGAGCTTATAACGAAAGAGACAAATCTTTATTTGTCTCAAAAACTTCTTTTTCATTGGTTCATAGCAGAAGAAAAAGCCACATTTGGGGGTAAGTGCAAATTCACAAGCAAAGCTAAAAGGTCACATCTTCTATCATTTAATTCATTTTGAAGGAAAATGCTCCAATTAAAGTAAGAATAGTTCAGACTTTTTCCTTTTCTTTTTTTTTTTTTTCCAGAGTCAGAAGACATTAGCCTGAGACCCATCCACCAGATGAAGTGTGGAGAGCATAATAACCAATTAAGTACTCATTTCCATGGAAGCACCCAGCTGTGATAGAAGAGCAAGGAAGAGCTAGTCACAGACCATCCTTTCCTATTAGACATTATAATTTAACTTAAGAGTTCCCGGTTTATGCAGGAAGACTAATGGAAGAATGCTGCTGCTGTACAGATTTTGTGCTGTGCTTAGTCGCTCAGTCGTGTCTGACTCTTTGCAACCCCGTGGACTGTAGCCCATTAGGCTCCTCTGTCCATGGAGATTCTTCAGGCAAGAATACTGGAGTGGGTTGTCATGCCCTCCTCTACGGGATCTTCCCAACCCAGGGATTGAACCAAGGTCTCCCGCATGGCAGGCAGATGACTTACCATCTGAGCCACTAGGGAAGCCTACATTATATTGTTAATTCTGCTTCTAAATAAATTGAACCGAAATGAATGTTTTCTTATTTATGCAGAAATTTACCTAAATAGTATGTCTTTAGTAAAATAAGTAAAAGCTAGTGTAATTTTTATTATTATCACAAGTGTTAGAATGCTAAATGGCTCACATGATATTAAGCAAAATTGTCAGCTTTAAAAATGCAGGCCAATCAATGAAAAATACTCATCATTTTCTGGTAACCAGTAATGGAAACTATTCTTGACCAGGGAGAAGAAGTAGTAAGCCTTTATGATCTAATGCCTAGATTGATATTAATTAAAGAAGTCTGAAAGAGATGGGAATACCAGACCACCAGACCTGCCTCTTGAGAAACCTATATGCAGGTCAGGAAGCAACAGTTAGAACTGGGCATGGAACAACAGATGGTTCCAAATAGGAAAAGGAGTACGTCAATGCTGCATATTGTCATCCCACTTATTTAACTTGTATGCAGAGTACATCATGAGAAACGCTGGGCTGGATGAAGCACAAGCTGGAATCAAGATTGCCAGGAGAAATATCAAGAATCTCAGATATACAGATGACACTACCCTTATGGCAGAAAGTGAAGAACTAAAGAGCCTATTGATGAAAGTGAAAGAGGAGAGTGAAAATGTTGGCTTAAAGTTCAACATTCAGAAAACGAAGATCATGGCATCTGCTCCCATTACTTCATGGAAAGTAGATGGGGAAACAGTGGAAACAGTGTCAGACTTTATCTCCAAAATCACTACGGATGATGACTGCAGCCATGAAATTAAAAGATGCTTACTCCTTGGAAGGAAAGTTATGACCAACCAGATAGCATATTGAAAAGCAGAGACAATACTTTGCCAAGAAAGGTCCGTCTAGTCAAGGCTATGGCTTTTCCAGTGGTCATGTATGGATGTGAGAGTAGGACTATAAAGAAAGCTGAGTGCTGAAGAATGGATGCTTTTGAACTGTGATGTTGGAGAAGACTCTTGAGAGTCCCTTGGACTGCAAGGAGATCCAACTAGTCAAAGGAGATCACTCCTAGGTGTTCATTGGAAGCACTGATGCTGAAGCTGAAACTCCAATACTTAGGCCACCTCATGCGAAGAGTTAACTCATTGGAAAAGACTCTGATGCTGGGAGGGATTGTGGGTAGGAGGAGAAGGGGACAACAGAGGATGAGATGGCTGTATAACATCACCAACTCGAAGGACATGAGTTTGAGTGAACTCTGGGAGTTGGTGATGGACAGGGAGGCCTGGCCTGCTGCGATTCATGGGGTCACAAAAAGTAAGACACGACTGAGTGACTGAACTGAACTGAACTGAAACTTCATTAACATGCATATAAAATATAATTTTTATGAGAATATAATAGATAGATATAAAAAGTTCACTGTATTCTGGGTCTCACTTCCTCGAAGTTTTCAAAAATGATGGAAATAATTGTTTCAAAATATTTACTCTGATCACCAAATGCTGTTTTCTGTTAGATGTTATCTTTTTCCCAGATTCCCAATCAGCTTCACTTTCTGAAACTCTGTGACCAAAATGATCACTTGTTTGCTGATCCACACACCTCAGTTTCAGGGGTTCAGAATAGGCATCGCCAAGGGGTGCCACTTTCTTATGTGAATTATTTTAGCTAAAAATCAATAGACCCTGAGAGCCTAAGAGAATCTACTGTCCCTTCCTTAACTATCAAGAAGAATTTAAATTTTGGATTTTTTCAAGAAAAAGTTCTTAGCAGAGATAAATTTTATCTAAGTGGCCCCTTATACATATGGCTGGGAAAACATCTAATTACCAAACATGTGTTCTTCTTACCTTCCTGTGAATGTCTCTCTTGTCCTTGGATCCCTATCTTTAGCTGAGAATGGCACATACACCTCAATCTACTTTTCTGTCTCTGAACCTTTCATGTATATAGGATTTTCATATATACAAAAGTAAACTTGATTTTCTCCTGTTAATCTGTTTCATGCCATTTTAATTCATAGACCATTGAGAAGAACCTAGAAGTGTAAGAGGAAAGTTTTCTTCCAGCAGTCACCACTCTACCATTTCTTTACCAGTCACCAATTTTAAAATGAAATTCTCATTTTTTTCCTCAAATGTTCCTACTGTTCTTTTGAACCATTTTATTGGTATGCCTTGTAATTACTGTGAGCTATGCAAATTTGACCAATGCTTCCCATCTCTGAACTTGCATATTTACATTCTTTTTTAAAAAATAAGTAAAATGTTGCAAAAACAGAGTCCTATACAAAAAATAATTTAAACATGGCCAAAGGATTAAGATCACAGGCAATTAAATAACAAAATCTCTAAACTATTTTCTTGCTTACTAATATCTTCATTCCCTGACACACAGCAGCTCAAACTTATATGCATATCATCCTCATAATAGCTTCTTCTAACTTCTAACTGTAGCCTACAAAAATTGTTAAATAATATGCTTAGATAATAAAAAACATACTTATTTAAAAATTATACCTGCCATTGTCAGTATGTAATAATTTTATAAAAAATACAAACTTAAATGATTGATTGCAAGAGTGATTTGTTTAATAATCTCCAAGTAGTTTAAGAAATATCAGAAAAGTTTGAGAGAATCATAAATTAAAAGACTTCTAATTTTAAATATATGCATTTTTATTTAAAAATATCCATTAATATATATGATTCTCTCCTCTTTTTATAATTTTTACAACCTAAAATCAAGGGTTGCTTTGTTCATCTGTTCCACTAGATATGGACTACATCTTAGTAGAATTTCAATATATATTCACTGACAGTGATGGTCCATATGGGCCACTGTCTTTTAGGGTGTCTTTTTACCACTTCTCAGGTGGCTCAGTGGTAAAGAATCCCCCTGAAAATGCAGGTGACACAGGAGATACAGGTTCAATCCCTGGGTGTAAAGATCCTCTGGAGAAGGGAACGGCAACCCACTCCAGTATCCTTGCCAGGAAAATCCCAAGGACAGAGGAGCCTGGTGAGCTACACTCTGTGGAGTTGCAAAAAAAGTCAGACATGACTGTACAAGCACTAGACATGGACTATTTCTTAGTAGGATTTCAGTATATAGTCATTGACAGTGATGAGGTCTACTACAATTTCTTGAGGTCCATAAGTTTTGATACCCATATCTCTGGAACACAATGGAGAGATTAATTCTGTTTTGCCAAGTTCAGACAACTCTAGAAAGAGTCACACTCAATCTCCTGGATCTCTGTAGCAGCAAAGGCCTAACAGCAAAGAGAGCAAGACTTAAGAAAGCCACCTGGGGAGCCATGCCATTTGTTAGGTCTGTGTGGTTATAGCCTGAGTAATTGCAGGGTGCTTGCAATGGGAGCAATTTTGTTTTCTAGGTCTCTGGAGCCCTGCAACAAGCAATAGATCAGACTAGTCACCAAGGAAAAGCTCCTGTTATATAGCCCTACATATGACAAGGAAGGCAAAAAATAAACAAGGATAGGAATCAATCTCTTTTATAATTTTCACTGGAAAACCAAAGTAACATATAGTACAAAACTAAGTGACCCACCTTGGGAGAAATGTAATTGTTTCAATTCTTTGAAGCGTGAAAACATCTCAGTGGATCTTTGGTTGAATGATATTTGGTTCCTAAGTATACAGTTGGGAGAAGGATATCTCATCCATGGGTGAAATGTTTTGTACCATTATTTTCTAGGTTGAGTTGTGGAAACAAGATTGCTCTGGTTTGCTCTTTTTGTGAGATGGGTTTAAAAAAGAATATATGCTCTTTTACTATGATTTGGTATTCAGTTGCTAATGTGACCTGACCGTATTCTTTGTAACAGACACTCTCTTTATTTAAGTGATTCCATTTAAACTTGACTGGTAAATCAGTCAAGTTTACCAAATATTTAGCACTGAGTTAGCTTTGCTGCATCTAAAATTCATTTTCTTACAGAGAATTATTGCATTGTAATTTCTCAGTCTTAAACAGTCATGTATTCAATTAAAAAATCAAACAAGTAAAAATGAGTAAGATGAGAACAAAATTTATCCAAAATGTTCCCAATGACTCCATCTTAGATATCATAACCATATACAATTTATGAAAAAGAATAAACCTTCTTACTGTAATTGTATTAAAATCACTGCAATATTTCAATATGGGAGGGAAGTTTTTGAGGCCCAGTAAAATCAGAAGAAATGTTTCTTTCTATCCTCCACTGAAAGCTATAACCTAGGCCAAGAAGAATGTGTTCAACTGTTCTGTTCACTGAGGTGATTAGGAAATGTTATGTAGAATTACAGGGAATCAGAGGAGCAGAACAGAGTGCCTTGGATAAGCAAAGTGAGCCCCAGTGACTTCAAAAAGTCTAGGATGGTAAATGGAGAGTAGAAAAGATTGGAATGATGATGGGTATACTTTTCATACTAGTAGAAATATCCTCTGTCCAGACATCTCTGGTGTTAAGGGTCAATAAGTAACATAGTGCTATTTCATCAATTTTGAACTTAGGGACATGGGTATAATGACAGAGAACAACTGTCAGGGGAAAAAGAATCACAAAAGTAAAGTAACTTGGTTGTATGCAGTTGGTACTTTGTTGGCAAAGACAGAAGTCAAAGGAAGGACTGGTTGTGTGTATGTTCTTCAATTATTTTACGAAAGCTTGGATCAGGGACTTCCCTGGTGGTCCAGTGGTTGAGAGCTCACCTGCAAATGCAGGGGACATCTGTTCAATCCCTGTCCCAGAAGATTCCACACACATAAGCCCATGTGCCACAACTATTGAGTCCACACACTCTAAGTACTCCTCAACAAGAGGAACCACCATAATGAGGAATCCAGGCACTGCAATGAAGAGTAGCCCCTGCTTGTGGCAGTTAGAGAAAAGCCCACATGCAACAAGAAAGATGCCATGAAGCCATACATCAACAAATTAGAAAATATTTTTTTAAGTCTAAAACGAATGCTTGGAGCAATTGGATGGTTGAGAATTATATAGTCATTGCTACCAGATTTTCTGTATTTGAGGACAGCTCTGGGTAAGGCAGCTGACCAAGTAACTTGTCTCTACAGCTCAGGTGAGATATTTCAGGAGTCCCCTAGCCCAATATCACTCTTTGCTCTGATTTCCACAATCATAGTTTATATTATATGGTGAAGTGAAGTGAAGTGAAGTCGCTCAGTCGTGTCCAACCCTCAGCGACCCCATGGATTGCAGCCTTCCAGACTCCTCTGTCCATGGGATTTTCCAAGCAAGAGTGATGGAGTGGATTGCCATTTTCTTCTCCAGGGGATCTTCCTGACCCAGGAATCGAATCCGCGTCTCCCACACTGCAGGCAGACTCTTTACCGTCAGAGCCACTATTATGAACACTTAAACTATTAGATAGTAAGCAAGAAAATACCAGCAGATAGTAGGTATTAACTACCTCAGTTCCATACTAGGGCTTATCTGGTGGCTTAATGGTAAAGAATCTGCCTGCCAAGTAGGAGACTCAGGTTCACTCCCTAGGTCAGGAAGGTCCCCTGGAGAAGGAAATGGCAACCCACTCCAGTATTCTTGTCTGGGAAATCCCATGGACATAGGAGATTGGTGGGCTACAGAACATTAGTCATCATAGTAATGTAAATTGTTTCAGAATAATGGAGTAGTCTGCTTCTGGAAAGAGTCAACCCACAGATGATCTTATTGTGAATAAAAGTCAGAATGTTTGTGCATCATTTCCAACCATAATCATAAGAAATATTTAGGAGGAGGGCCTAAAGTTTTGAACAAAATAGTAAGGATTATTTTAGGGCATCAGCATTGGAAAATCATCCATTAGCTTAGCTACACTAGGAGTAGTCTCACATCTAGCATATTTTGGCATTGTAGGAGAGTAAAATGTGTCCCCCAAAATGTCTCTTTGGCATATGGATTATTTTGAGCTGAAAATAATCAAAGCCACCAAAACTTGGGAAGAAACTTAAAGCTTCTCCCTAAATGCCTAAAAGAATTTAGATAGAGGTCCTATTCCAGGAGCAGAGGTATAACCAGAGATATCTGCAAAGAATATGGGAGAGGTGTGATGAGGGAAACTGGGCGGAATTCAGAGGCGCCTACTCTGTGTCCCATTGTCTCTGTGCCCTCTCACCTTCCCTCTCCCTCAGCCTGAAACATTTGTTTACCATAAATTTTGTTTTCCATCTCCATGTCAAAGGCATTCCTCCCATTTGAAGTCCCAAACCACAGTTTTCAACATCCATTTTTGTGTTTATCTGAAGACAGTATATAAGGTGTCGGGTTTTGGCCAGTTTGGTGAGTTAGTTATTCCAGGTCTCTCTTATATATGCTGCTGCTGCTGCTAAGTTGTTTCAGTCATGTTCGACTCTGTGCAGCCCCAGAGACGGCAGCCCACCAGGCTCCCCCATCCCTGGGATTCTCCAGGCAAGAACACTGGAGTGGGTTGCCATTTCCTTCTCCAATGCATGAAAGTGAAGTCTCTCAGTCGTGTCTGAATCTTAGTGACCCCATGGACTGCAGCCCACCAGGCTCCTCCGTCCATGGGATTTTCCAGGCAAGAGTACTGGAGTTGGGCGCAGTTGCCTTCTCATCTCTTGTGTATACATGTTATAAACCTTTTGTTTGATTTTCTTCTATTCATCTTTCTTATGTCTGTTTAATTCTTATATAAGCCAGAAGAACCTAGAAGGGTAGAGCAAAATTATTTTTTCTCCAGTAGTATCCACCTGAACTTTTGGAGAAGGAAATGGCAACCCACTCCAGTATTCTTTCCTGGAGAATCTGCATGGACAGACGAGCCTGGCAGGCCACAGTCAATGGATTTGCAAGATGGGACAGAATGTAAAGACTAAACCACCACTACCATCCATGAGAAGTTTAGTAGTGACAAAACAGATAAGTGATATCACACATAATTTAGCTGAATTACTTCAAGACTAAACTTTGTCTCACAAAAAAACTAAACCCATTACTGTACATCTTTATGTAGTAATAGTAGCAGAATGAACAATAGGAAGGAGAGGAGACCTAATGGTATAATATTAATAACAATAAACACTTAGCTAGCTAGCACTTACAATGATTCAGGCATTATTTTAACTACAACATGTGTTAATTCGTTTAATTCTCTACCTGGACTGCAGAAACCACTACTGCACTTTTTCAGATAAAGAAACTTGGGCAAAGAGAATTAACATTTTGATTAATGCTACAGATATATTATATCAGAGTTGGGATATACACCCTGGCATTCTGAATCCAATACCTATAGGAAAGGGCGTGATCTGGCTCAGAAATGTCCAGATGAGGAAGGAACGAAGTTTTCTAGGTGAGTAGAGATGGATCCCAAGATGCTGCTTAACTGGCTGATAACTTAAATATATTAGCAACAGTAATAAAACCAAGGTCTGATGCTGTAAAGAGCAATATTGCATAGGAACCTGGAATGTCAGGTCCATGAATCAAGGCAAATTGGAAGTGGTCAAATAAGAGATGGCAAGAGTGAATGTCGATATTCTAGGAATCAGCGAACTCGAAAGGACTGGAATGGGTGAATTTAACTCAGATGAC